>CBVK0101486815.1:0-12073 GCA_900067695.1 Picea abies
TCTTCCGATCTCACGTATGTCTTGATCTCATGTATCACAATGTCGAGGTCGATACCCAGCATTTCTTCGTAGCTCCAGGAGAATACGTCACAAAACTCTTTGAAAAGTGATGTGTAGGTGATGATTTTTTCAGGGGAACACGAAGCTTCGATATGCACATTTTCGACAATTCCAGGTTTGATGGATATGTTGAGGGGAATAGTGGGTGAGATATTGCTTAAGTTCCCTTCGTAAAACACATCATCTGTGGACTTAGGAATGGTTGAAATGATGACAACGGTCGACAGGGTCGAGATCCATTGGTAGTTCTCGAGGGTATGTTGCTCCAGGAAGAGGATGGAGCGGTGATGTCCATCGTCCCAAGGGGTGTCTTCCATGACAGACATTATCATCTCATCTGTGGGAAAAATGAAATGGAAAGGATATGGAGATAACTCACCAAGAGAGGGGGTAGAAGGGGTTGCTGATTGAATGGCCTAATAGGCAGATTCGACCGAACTTAAAGGCATTTTGTTTCCATAATGAAGATGATCGCCAGGGTCAGGTACCATCCATGGGTCGTGAGACACAGGGGTCCCGTGAATCAAGATGGAGATCATGTTGATTGAAGAAACGAATGAGTGTGGAACATCGGGCGGTGGAATGGGGAAAGTACCCATTAACGAAGAGTCTTTGAGAAGACCTACATCGACATTCTTGTAACCCGGTGGGGTTTTAGCGATGAACGGTATGTTGCCAGTACACGTATCTGAGTTAAAGAAGTCTAATTGGTCGATAGTGATGACCTTTCCTTGATGTGGGAAACGTACAACATGAAAAAGAGTCGACACAACTACACGCATGGAATCGATCGAGCTACATCCAAGCAGAAGATTGTAATCGAGAGGAGTGTCAAAGACTTCCACTTCAACTTGGACCGTTTTGCCTTCTAGTGTGATTGGCAACGAAGGAAGGACACCACAAGGCTTAAAACTAGAGCCATTGAAGGCTTTGAGAGTGTTCTAGGATTCATTCAAAGAGGGAAATCCGATGGCTTTCCAGCAGGTAACAGACATGACACACGTCGAGGCACCCTTGTCGATGACGGTTCTACAAATGTTTTTTTAGAGACAATCACTTGGATTTGGAACGCGAGTTGAGGGGGTAACCGTGGAATGTGATCTTCCAAGTAAAAAATTATTAAATTTGTGTCCGTCAGGTCAATTCCACCGATAGCTTTCAACAGTGCCTTCCGTTATGTAGGACAACTTTGAAGGACTTCGAGGGCTGACATCGCAGAAGGTGCTTGGGCCAGATCTTCAACAATGCTATAGTTCTGGGTAGCACGAGCATGAGGATTGAAAGTCGATTTCTGAACAACACCCTTTGGAGGGGGTCGAAGAACTGTGTCAAGGCTTGGTCATTCAAGATGAAGAGGACCATTGGTAGGTGTAGTCGCAGGAGAGGGTTGTACCAATGAAGGAGGTAGATCATCAACCTTCTCTTTAGAGGGAGAATAATCTTTGGCTTGAGTGGTGAGTGAAATGTCATTCTTCCTTGAATCATCAGTACAGATCAATAGATAGGACATAGTAGAAGGGGAAGGTTGGTCCTGAATGACCAATTGGGCATATTGTTGAGAGGGGAAGGGTTGGGACAGAACAGCCGGAGCAAGTAGTTTCAGGGCTCCTTGAAGGAACTTAGTGACCTCAGCGTGTCGTGGAAAATCCTTTGTGTAGTGATCATCACCATAGATAATACAAGGGTATCGAGGTTTGCGCTTATCACTATCGTCAACAGGCGGAGTTTTGGTTTTCTTTGCTTGTAAAGTATTTTTTTCCTCCTTATTCTTACCCTTTCCTTTTCTATATTTGTTTTTACCGGCTGGGGTAGATTGAAGTTCTTTTACTTCAGAAGTATTTCCGGTGGGAGGGGTATGAGACAGAGCATTTTGAACATTAGAAGAAGCAGGTTTGGGGTTGGTGCTTGAGGCAGATTGTGGTTGGGCATGGAAAGTGCCAATAACACCGTCGGCTGCATGAGAAGCAGCTGGAGTAGTTGAAGTGGTGGAAGTGGAAGGACAAGGTGCATCAGGGAGTAAGTCATAAAGGGTACCTGTTTATGAGTAAACGAGGTCGAGGTATTGAGCAAGACTTATGGCTTGTTCTTCAGTGATAACTCCACCCATGGTGATGTCATGAGCGATGTCGTTCACAAATAATTTTGTGAACCACTCTGCCAGCAACTGGTCGGGAAGTTCGAGTTTGATGAGACATCGTCTCCGTCGACACTCATGAATGTGATCGGATATATGAGTGGCTTTTGTTTGTTTGAAAGAACTCAAAATCTCTGTCCCCATTTCATAACAGGTCGGTAACTGGTAGTGGGTGAGGAAGGCCATAGCTAGGGTGTTGAAGTCGACGAAGAAACCTCGTGGTAATTCTATATACCACTTCGCAGCAGAACCTATGAGAGTTCTTTGAAAAAGACGTAATCGGATAGAGTCATCCATCAAGGAGTTGGATGAGCACCACAGATGAAAAGTCATGACGTGATTGTTCAGGTCCTCTCCCACTTTGCCATCGAATTTAGGGATGTCCGATGGTAGCTTGGCTGGTATAGTGGGCCATTGGGGAGAGTGATGAATTGGATCATTTAAAATCCTTGACATATCCGGGAGATCCAAAGTGGCCAAGAATGGTAACTGTCTATTCACATGCGGGTACTGGTGGGTTTGGGGAGGGAGCCCCATCGACAAACCAGTGGGACCATAAGTAGTCTACCGATGGGTGATTGACTAGTCGCTGTAATCCTGGTGTGAACGCTCATAATGTCTGTGTAATGGACCATTTCTATAGGGACGGTCAAGATGTGGTCAGCTCGTAGAGCTTCTGTACCAGGAAAATAATAAGCAGTAGTAAAAGGGACTGTGTCTGGGTCAGAGGTTTTGGGGAACGCAGGTGAGACGGTGATTTCAATGCCTGATCCTACACCAAAAAGGTCCCATCTAAAAATGCCAGTAGAACAAAAAGGATCTTGGCCCTCAGGTCTTGGAAAGGGTCCAGTCGGTGATCCAGAAGACAACACAACTAAGTCTCCGAAAGAATTCACTCGCATAATACGTCTCTCAGAATCGGGGTGAAGTCAAAAGTCCTCTTGAGTATTGGTAATTCAAAACCATTCTAGAGAGTCAGTTCTTTCCACTTGTGGAGTGGTGATGTCTTGGACTTCACTCTGTTGAGGAGATCCCTCAGGTGAACTTGTAGGCAGGGGTTGAGAACCTTCCAGGTTTTCTGGAGGTAAGCCCTGCATTCTATGTGAACAACGTGGAGGGTCTATTGTGAACGAGTTACAAACTTACGAAGAAATTCCTATGGTCAACTTGGGTGAACAAACAACATGCACTAGTAAAAAATCTAAGAAACAACACCAAGCAAACAAGACCTTCTAATTTCGAAGTCACTAGTTGGTGATGAAATCCAATGTCGCAACCACAAGACGAGAAGGGGTTGGGCTAGGGTGGAAAAGTTACGTTGACGACCTGCTTAACGAAATTACACCCTGGTGCAAGCTCCCACACATAATCGTGGGTATACCCTCCAAGGNNNNGGAGCCCGAGTGAGTTTGGCCAACGTCGATTCCAGGTACCGTGAAGACTTTCCCCTTCACATTCACCTTATGTAAGACCCTAAGAATATAGGCCACTAAGGTTACCACCGACAACAATAAATCCTGGGGGAACAGTTGACAGTCTGATCCACATGCAAGGGCAGGGTATCTATCCCGAAATCAAATCAAGAGGCTTCCACTCATCATTGTGGGTATACCTCCAAATGACCCCCGTAATACGTGCAATCTCTACATCGATATCAACAAAGCAGGGTGAGTAACTCTGTCAATATCAATGCGACCTCGTGTTTGACCCTTGTGTGAGAAGGGCTTCCCAGGACAAAATGTTGTAAATGGAATTTGACACTCCTTAACACAAGATGCTATTGTGTGTTTTTTGCTTTGGAGAGTGTATCTCTCTGCCTATTCCAAAGCGCTAGCCTAGCTAATTGTTGGTGTAATAGAGCCCTAGAAAAGAGTTACTAGTTAAATTTTAAGATTGCGCAATGTTATTGAGGGTTGTTGTTACTCAAAGGAAACATAGATGAAACTGATGTTGTGTGAGACTCTGACCCAACAATGCATAGATAGGAATGAAATATATCAATTTTCGTTCAATGAATCCTATGTACGGGAGGGAAAGAGAAGTGTTCTAGAACAATCTTGAACTAAAATACACATTTTCTTTAAAATGCAATCTCAACGAATCACACAATAATGACAATTCTCTATTTGTTCTTTTTCAACAATTTCAACAATTGATTTTCAATATTTTCAAAACGAAAATGCATTTTAAAGAAAAATGTATTTTACTTTTCAAAAGGGATCTACACCATGGTGGTGAAAGTAAGGAAAACTAATAACTAATGAACAAGCAATAAACAAGACCCAAACCAGTCTTTCAATGGAAACAAAAATGATAAGAAGACAAAACTAGTCTTTTCAAATGCATGAGAACAATGATCTTCCAAATAATGAGCAAATGAGAAAGACAAAGAATCCCAACTGTCAAACCGATCACCGGCTCCTAACCAAACAAGTACTCAGATTCCAGGATTAGAGAGTATATCCTTGCTAAGAAAAGTCAAGAGATGAGAGTTGAGAAAAAGATGGACAGGAAGAGCCTTTGATTTCCGAAGACTGATCGTGCACAAAATATGAAGTCAGGAAAACATCAACCAGTGGTCCAAGAAGTTATTTTCAGACACCTATACTGATCTGGGCATCTGAGCATGCAAAAACCTTAAATCCAAAAATTTTAAAAGAGGGTTCGCGGGCTATCAACAATACACAGTGTGAGAATGGAGCATTCTCATAGGGTACCTTTGAGCAGGGTGCGAGAACCTTGCACTAGACTTAAAGGCAGAGTGAGAACTCAAGGTGTTCTCACAGGCCACTCTGGGGTTCAGTGCGAGAAGGCCTGAAACTAAGCAAAATTTTGGAAAAAGACAAAAAATTTGAAGGGACTTCTGGACCCAGGGAGTCTATCAGGGTGTCCTGAAGACTCAGAGATTGATAGAAATGAAGAAAGGTAAGGCAAGAACAAATGGCCAAGGAAAAACACCAAAAACCATGAAGAAATGGGTTGCATCCCCAGTGGAGTCGCCACTTTTGTTATCGGACTAATTGATAGGTGCGGACACTAACAAATCTCCCTAGATCCACCTGGATCTAGAAAAAAACAGGACATGACATGACTCTTTCCCTAAGTTATGACCATTGAAATATCTAGTAAGGAGGAACAAGTGACATACATTTGTATTGCTTCCTTGGGTCTTTGTTTCTCTTGCTTCGCTCTGGTTCTCTCGTGAGGTCAAGACCAAGACAACACAAACCAACCAAAGTGAAGATATCAAAATGTATTCAATCGTCAACTTATGTGTATGATCAAGGAATTACACAATAAAGTAAGAATGACTTTATGGGAAAAGGGCATGCTGTTGTATCATATTAATTAAAAGTAGAAGATACAACCTGATCGCCTTGATGTCGCAAGCTTCCTTTCAGTGACTCTTGGTTCCAACACACACACTAGCTCTGTACTTACATGAAGAAGATCCAATTCCTCTTGATAGACCTACTAGAGTCTCCAAGCTTCTGCTCAAGCTGGGTTCTTCACACAATTCCTTCACCAATTCTTCAATTAATCTTGCTTAACCTTTTCCATGAGAATCCAATAAATATATAGGAGAGGATGAGATGGTTACATGGATGAGAATGATCTCACCAAATCAGGAAAGCTAGTAAAATGATAACCATTCGAATACCAACCCATTCTCTAGAAGATTCCCTTCTATAACCCTCAAGACTCCTTCCTTTTTCCAAGATTAAGAACAAGTTCACACCCTAGGTATAGAGCACAGTGAGAGAAGTTCACACCCTAGCTGAAGGTGGCCTGTGAGAATGGGTCATTCTCGCACCCTAGGCTATAAGCAGCCTGCGAACTCATTTTAAAAATATGTTTTCTGGAAGGAGATAAATGCCACTTTTCTCAGGAGAAAGTTCTTGTTGGGAGCTTGATTACACCATTGTTAATATACCATCAAGATGACCAAAATCATGTGTAACACCAGGTACTAGAGAGTATCTTTCCAAGTGCTGTTCTCGGTGACACTATAGTAGTCAAGCGACCGATCAGTTTATCTAAAGAGGGATTCAGGTAATCTAGGCCGATCTGTACACAGGTGTTGTCTGATGCGCTACCACTCGAAGGGGTACCAAGAGGGGTTACAAGGGTGTCCAAAAAATGTGCGCTTAAGTACCACTTGTATTTCCTGCATGTATGAATCCCTCAACCATGGATTTATGCATGTAACGACAGATCTCTGTGGCTTAAAGATGTCAGAATACGTCTCTACCCTAAAAAAAAATTAACTCACAATTTCTGCCAAGGAAAGTGCTCTGATACCACTTGTAATATACCAGATATAAAATGTATGCAGAACAGAAATAAAATGTGAGTAATGGCAGAATAACAACAATATAACCAGAACATTCACCACAATAACACTGAAATGATATAAGAATAACAACAGAAATAACACTTTGAATCTGAAAGCAATGTTCACGGGCCTCTTCGAGGGGGCAACCTCCAGTTGAGAAGAGCTCTATTACAATAATATCCAAGCTAGGGTTCTCATACCCTCCACTTCTATTTATACTAAAAGGAATCATTTAGAGGAAGATCCTTCTAGAAGCGGAAGCTTATATTAGGTCTTCTTACATCCNNNNATTTTATTGAAAGGCCTTATTAATATTGACCTTTATTACATCCGAATATATTTTTCTACCTATGTGCAGGTTAGGACCCTAACACTGTTACACCTTCTACTGTTTCATTTTATAGTTATACTTAGACAGAGTTCACTCTAAGTTCTAACTACTTATTTATACATTACAAAAAGACCTAATCACGGGTAAACTCAGGGGTCGACATCCCTTAACCCATTACATAAACCCTACAATCTATTTGTTGCATCCACAAGCCTGCAAAACAAGTGAGATCCCGCGATCTCAGATCTGCATGGGCACTCCATCTTCGACCAGCCTTTCGAAGTCCCAAAAATATTCAATCATGACCAATGTTTCCCCAAAAATTGGTCAAGGGCCAACATGCCCCCAACACTCACCTATGACTCATCCTGATTCACTCAAATTTGGGCAACACTGCTTCGAAGGCCTCTATCTTAGCTCGAGTTTCCTCGACTTGCTGCTTCTCTAGAGCCTCCTGCTCGATGAACTCCTAAATCACTTGCTCTATAATATTCCCTTCCAAGCATTGTTCCACAGTCGCAACCACTTGGTATAACTGCGAGACCTGTCCTTCAATCTCTTCAAAAAGTGTGCAGGCTTCATCATGCACTGGTTGTAGCCTCTGTGTAACTTCCATGACTCTTCCCTGGATGGAAGATATCTGTTGTTGGACCGCGCGTTGCTCCTGTGATATTTTCATCTGCTCAACTGCAATGAGAAGCTTCATCTACGTATGTATGGTGGAGGCCTACTGCTTCGCCTCCTATAGTTGTGCTTCCAGTTTCCTCAGTTCTAGATCTTCTGCAAGGAATTTGTAGGTCTACGTGCTTCAATTACTTAACTTCTTGCATTCTAAGGTGAGGATTTTGATCCTTTCCACTTCACTCTTAGCATATTCCTCCCTATCATCATGCACTTCTTTCAGAGTGCTCGACACTGCTTGAATTTCCATCTCCATTATTCTCGCTTGAAGCTGCTAGACTACCTCAACAAGCTTCCCTACTTGAACCTCGATTGGTTCATTTTCCTCCTGTGCCAATCCTGGAACAGAGCGAAGTACTCTGTTCACTGCTTCTTTGACCGCAGTCTACTTTGTGAGCAACTAGTCTTTTTATTTCTGTATCATTTCTTTGTCCTCCTCGAACATCATCTGAATTTCTTCTTTCTCCTTCTCATGGGTGGTTACACAGGACTACACAACATGGAGTTTTTCTAGGACCTCCTCTTTTTCTTGCAGCAAGGCTTCAACAACCTTCTCCTTCTCTTATTGGATTCAATGAAGTCGAGCCTCTGTTGCATCTGCTAGTCTTCGTAATTGGGCGGGCTCATCCCCCAATTCTGCAATCTCCGACAAAGAAGGCACAGTGGATACTGCATGGATCACATACATAGTTTTTTGTAGGTCTTTTAGTTCTTTCTCGATTCATTCATGCATCATCTCCTACTTCGTTCCATGTCTCTGCGAGATATCCTATGATGCATCCTCTATTGCTGCAATGATTAACTCGACATTGTCCATTGTGATCACATTCTTCAACTTGGTCTTAGTGCCTCAGGTCTTCTTTCTTGCTGAAAGTTTCTACAGAGAAACCTTTCTCTTCTGCAAAGTTTCTGTCATACCAGGGCGATCTCTCGGTGTTGTAGATTTGCCTTCTTTTAGTATTTTTTCTTCATCCCTTCCTCCTTATCCATTTACTTCATCCCCTCCTCCTCCTCCTGCAGGTGAGCCAATTCCATCTTCCTCAGCGACGATGTCCTCTTCATCAATTTCTATTCTCTAGATTTCTATCTTTTTCTTCTTCTTCCTTGCGCTGCTCTGTCCGACATGCTTGACCCGGGTGACCAAGGGGCTTCCTATGATTTCTGCATCGGAGAGATCTACATCTTCAACCGATACAAGTAACTCTGTTGGATAATCACGAGTGGAAAAAAGTGGTCCCAGCACAACTTCCAATGGGTTAAATAAGAAACGTCGTAACAGATTCCTCCAATGGGTGGGAATGCGTCCTTCAATGCAAATTTGTCCGTTATGGCATGGTCGTAATGGTCCAATGATGGTATTTCCATAAATAACTATGTTTCTATCCATTCTGGATCATCGGTCTAATGGTCAGGGCGCCTCCAACGGTGATATAGCTTCATCATGGCGAAGTCCCATTCTGCGTGGTTCTGTTATTCCGGCGAGGTTCAAATTCTACCAATTTGCCTCCTGTGAAGTCTTCCTTCTGTTCTCTGTAGCTTCCTATAGTTTTTATATCTTGATATTCTTCTTATTTATCTTCTTGGCCTTCTTTCCCATGATCTAAGCTTCTCTTACAATTTCAGGAATCATCTTCCCATTCTCATTCTGATCTCTTTCGAGTGTAGTGGATTTTCCCTGCTAATGTGCTCTCACATAGTCTGAAGTGGATATTCTTTCCTGGGTGGTTATTATTCTTTCTTACATGGATAGTTCCTTCAAAATTTCCTGTGTTCTTTCAACGTCGACAACTAATTATCTTGCCTTCTGTTGCTTCGACTTGTCCTCTTGTTCTTCTATTAATCGCACTATTTTTCTGGTTATGAAGTCCCTTAGTTCTTGCTTTTTCTATTTTGTAACTTCCTCCACTACTTTCCTTCTGATCTGATCCTTCTCAACCCAAGTCTTTCCTAACAAAAGTGGAAAAGGGGCGTTGTTCTCAACGAACTTAATAACATCAAATTCATCTTCAGTTGATGTTCCATGGATAATAACAGGTACATTAGTTTATCTTCCACATAGGGTTATAATATTTCTTCTGAACAAACCTATCCTTCTCAATGAAGGTACTATAGTAGGCTTTCCCAAAATTTCCCAAGTTCTTTCTGGCATAATATTCACTTGTGTTTCTTCATCCAATACACAGTCTATGTCGAAGTCTCCTATTCTTGGAACTATTCGTTGTTTTTCTTTCAGAATTTCCGGTAAACTGTCATCTTTGTGATCATTCATTGTTTCTTTCAACTATAATAACATAGTCTTTGATTCCTTTTCTTTATGGTTCTCTAACATGCTCTTAGATTTTTCTTGTCTTATGTTCATCTTTTCAACTTTAGCAATCATTCTTGGACAATCTTCAACCTCATGACCAATAATTTTACAACAAAGACAAATAGGACCTGTAACAGGGCATGCCTTAGCAAGATGTCCTGGTATTCTGCAATTATATCATAGTTTCAATCATCTCTTTCTTTTAAATGATCCCCAACCTTTTCTTTACTATGCACTAGGATCATAGTGTTGGACCTGCAATCTACAAAAATTCTTTCTAGGTTCCTGCATCCATTTATTAGTCTAAAAATTATTTCTATGCATAAGAATAACATATCTTTCTCTATTTAGATCAAGTCTCTCTTCTATCTATGCCCTAGCTTTCAGACTAGGACAAAATCTATCAAACATACCTAGATTCATGCTTAGATTCATTCATTTGAAACAAAATTTTTCACTTATCTTATTCTTACCAGAGCACAAAGATTTACCTCTTTCAAGATCTTACTTCTTTTCTTTAGATCGACTTTCTTTCTTTAGCACAGAGCTTCTCAAGTCAAGTATAATACTGTGCACTATAGTAGCAAATCTATGCACAAATCGTTCTCTTTTCTTCAGTTCCCAACAATCACAGTTTCAGGTCTCGGCAACAGAACCATTTGTTGGCACAAGGGCAGACCCAGGGTTCAATGCTTCAACAACGCACCAAAAAAATCCTAACTACCAACCCTTTAGACAACACTTGCGAAGCAGATGAAGTCTCACCCAAGGTAGGAGAAGGGGGGGTTGTAGGACTCATATTTCTACAACCAAGCTGGGACTCAGATATGTGATTAAACCACTTTGCAGAACACTTAGACAACAATATGCATTAGTTCATGAATCCCATTCACATCGCACAAAAAACCCTAATTACAGATTAGCGCAGTAATAACCAAGATCAAATACTCTCATTCACTTAGCACATAGCATTAGATCAAATCTAGTATATTCAACATCAATAAAGCACTAAGAACCCATAGATCTATCTATCATACATAAGGATCAATGCACTAAGCAGATAAACATATAAGCAACATTAACAACATCACACAAAGCACATCAAGACACAGGATATACGTGGTTCACCTCAGTGTGGGGCTACGTCCACCAATCTTCTTCTCTTCTTCTTTATTAGTCTTCAATATTCTTACATTCCTCTGCTTCTGTGCATAGAGACACAGAGCCTATATTCACAATGGACAGGTGATCTGCACACTAAGCCACAGATCCATACTTACAACGTCTTTGCAGAGAGCACTGACAATCACTTTCACTTAGCTCTACAAGTGTTAACATACAATATGCACAAAGCATTCACAACTATTCGCACTTAGAAACCTTTACATATTCTTGCACAAAGCCAACATAGATAGACTTCGCTCTAAGTCCTATCTATTTATTTATACATTAAAAAAAGGCCCAATCATGGGTAAACCCATGAGCCGACATCCCTTAACCCTTACATAAACCCTAAAATCCCTTTGTTGGGTCCACAGGCCCACAACACAAGTGATATCCCACGATCTCAGCTCCTCCTGGGTGCTCCATATTCGACCAGCCTGTCGAAGTCCCAAAAATAGTCAATCATGACCAATGTTTCCCCAAAACTTGGTCAAGGGCCAACAACTTGATGGAGAAGGAACTGTTGATTAAGGTTGGTTGTCATTGATGTCAACCCTTGAAGAAAGCCCCATAGCACAAAGGTTTGGGTAATGGACCCAAGATTGTTTCATGTAAATATGACTCATTATTATTTTTTCATGGTTGATAAGAAGTACATATGGATGAACTCCAAAGTGGTCCTCTTATGGTGAAAGCCCTCACGGGAAGACGCTTTGTGGAGTAAGAGAACCCATGCTTAATTGTGGAATAATGAGATGAAGGACAATGAATTTGTCAGGGAAACTATCCTATATGGATAGTGCTTTTCATGTCATTTTTGGTGGTATGTGGAACGTCACATAACTCCTCATGGTTAGAGAGTTATGGCCATGAGAAGTTGGAGACCCCAAGTTTGGGTAATGGACCCAAGTTTGTTTGATGGGTAACAGCATGAGTTATGATATATTTTCAGATAATACTATTCTATATGGATAGTACATGTCATGCCATTTTTGGTGGTATGTGGAACGTCACATAACTCCTCACGGTTTGAGAGTTATGGCCTTACGAAGTTGGAGG
>CBVK0101486820.1:0-14862 GCA_900067695.1 Picea abies
GTAAGGAAAAAAAACATTCATTTTATCTTTGATGGAAAATTTCAATTCCATAAGATAAAAAACTTTGATTCTATCCTTTGGAAAATTTCGATTTAGTAAGAAAAAAACCATTGATTTTATCTTTCACATGGAAAATTTCCAATCATTTTAAGAAGATTTTATATGCAAAATATTTGTGTTGGATTTTTTTATGGACAATTGAATGGCTGGATTTTTGTTATTTTAGTACGGCGCCCGCTATCAAAATTGACTGATTAATAAACTTTTAAATTATGAATTTTAATTTTATGTCCAACAATTATGGATGTTGGGATATTCTTCGACGTCTTAAATTAATGGATGACATGTAATGTTTATAACTTCTTTTCTTTTATAAATGTATTTATTAAACTGTTTATTTTTTCACATTTACTTAATCATATTAAAAAATTACTCACTCACTACTTAATTATTATGTTTGAGTAATTATCTGACAATACCTTATACCTCATTGCCATGCAACTTTCATACTGGGTAAAGCATTTTATTTTGATTTTTATTTTTGTGAAAAAGGTGAACATTTCAATCAATAATAAACATTTCAATTAACATGCTAGATTAATTGATAGATGCTTGGTGATAGCGCACTTAACCTAGCATTTGACATTTTTCTAGCATTGTAATAGAGGTCGATAGCCTCATTTGATTTCCCATTGCATGCCATCCTTTCACCCTCATGAATCGAGGGCGTTTCCATTACCCTCACGATGTCATTCAAAGCAATCATCAAATCTTCCCTACAAGTTTAGATATGTCGATCATCCATGTGCCATCACGCTGATGATGTTCAAAGGATTAACAATCATCAAATCTTCCCTACAAATTTAGATATGTCGATCTTCAATCCATGTGCCATCACGCTGATGTTGTTCAAAGGATTAACCAAATGTGCGTTGCAAGTGCAAGTCCAGGTATGCACGCATCTTGATCTCCAATCCTGGCCTCTAAGTCATTCTACGATTTGAGATCCATTTTAGATTTCATCTATGATCTATGCATGTATTTAACCATTTCTCTTTGCAAACTCAAATGAATAACTTAATTTTTTTTCATTGGATCTACTATGCAGTCTACATAGTAGACCTGTCGCTACTCCTAAATTTGTCGCAAGAAAGTGGATAACCAAGCTAGCCATCGCAAACACAAGAATGATCCATAGTAGCATAAATTGAAAATAACGTAGATGATGATTTCACTTCGCCTGAATATTTTCTAGTTATTTCTCACTTAAACCCTAACTCATGGTCATTATTGGAAAACCTAGCTCATGGACGTTTAGGTTAACTTAAACCAGTTTGTACACATATGTAATATTTTGTGTTTGGGTACCCGTAGAATTATTGTCATTGTTATTTCTATTCGATTTTCAAGTTCCCACAAGACATGGAAGGTGTTGAGCATTCATCGACTATGCAGATATTGATGACAGTTTTACAATGGTAAACCTTTGTTAGATGTCTTATTTATCAACAAGAAGTGTGTATCATCAATATTCAATATTCAAGTCTTCAAATGATATCATTTGACTTCAGTAATGTGATATGTTGTTAGTGCATATCGAATTTTCTTCATTCAACTTTCAAAAAAATTGACAGAATCTTCAAAGTTACACGTTTGATAATGGAGTTACCTTATGTAATTTCAAAATTTCAATTAATGTATTTTGAAAGTAAGATAAATTTTGATTGAAATTTTGAATTGAAAATTTTGTTTTAAAAGAAAGGTTTAAGCATTATGTACCTCTCATTAACAAGGGATAAGAGTTAATGAGAGGGAAAAAAAAAAAAAAATTATAAATTAAATAAGGAGGGGGTGAAATAAATAAATTTAAGAAATCAATGAAAACGAAATAAATCTAAAGAGTGATTTAATATACATTGTGCAAGTAATTACCAAAGTGGAATTTAAGATAAAATTGGAATAAAGATAAAGGAAAGGGTACTCATAGAAATGAGTCTAGAGTCTAGTTAACATTAGGGTAAAGTCATGAAGTTGGGTAACACTTTTGCTTGTTTTATGACAGTTTTGTTTTAATTTTAACATGTTCTTCAACTTCCGGTAAATAAACCTATTTTTTTTTATTTAGAATTTTACTTTACTGTAAAAACAAAACTTCTAAAGAATTTTGTTAGCTTTCTACTGATTACTTTTCAATTTTTTTTTATGGATATTTGATATGTCAATTTGGCAATTGTTTGACAATATGTTCCTTAAAAATGAAGAGAAAGATAATGATTTATTTGTTCCCACAACAATGTATCCATTATTAAACTTTTGTTTTTGACAAATGAAATATACTGCAGCAATCTAAAGAGAATTTATTTTGTGATGACTATAGTTTTGAATCTAACGGATGGATATTATAATTTCTAGAATTTTTTGAAGTTGACCAATCTGAAAAAGTTACATATTTTAAACACATGTTTTCGTCCAGCATGTATCTATCTTAATTTTTAGTTAAAAGTAAAATCTAAAAATACCCTTTTGATAAGAACAATTGAAGGATTATGAATATAAATTTTCCATAATTTTCCGTGTGTATTTTTAGAGATATGGATTTTTCATTTCACCGAATAATAATCTCACCTAAAAATATTATGCAGTGATTTTCTTATAAAATTAAATAAAATTAGATAAAAACAATGAAAATGAAAACAAATTATACCCAATGAAAGTACATTCAATTTTTAAAATGTAGGTATCAATTCTGAAACTAAATTCTGAGTATTTGTAGGAGTCCTCTACCTCCAAAAAAGAAGTAATATGGAGAGAATTTGCACTTTTCTGCAAACAGTCCCATTTTCAGGTTTTTGGCCGAAATATTCTTTCGGTCGAAACCTAGTTTTTAACAGAATACGTTAAAAATATCGTTTCAACCGAAAAGTATTTCAGCCAAAATATGCTTACCACAGGAAAATAATTCATCCGAAAAACATTGTACACGAATTTCGAGGGCACCGTTAAATTTGACGCACAAATTTTTGGCCGAAAAAATTCCTAGCAACATTTTTTCGACCAAAAAATTGCCGCTAGGAATTTTGGAGACCCAATTGTCACAAAAGTGTTACCCATTTTCATGATTTTACCCATTAGTCTAACTATGAGACGTTTCCTATTTTAACTCAACTCTGTTTTAGAAAGGCGTCAATCATTAATTGGAAATAAATGGAATAAAGGGACAACTATGAGTGATTTGAGCGTTTTTATGATAGGTGAGGAAAATTGATTTTTAATTAAATTAAATTGTTGATTTACTTGTGCAACTAAGGGAACAGGTGACAAGTGTATGGGAGAAATAATTCTTAATTAATCTTTAAAAAATGAATTAAATGTGCAAATGGCAAGGTGTCACTAAGGAAATTTCATAAAACAAAATGGTTGAGAGGAGTTAAGGGGATAGATTGGCTATGAGTAAGGTTATGCTGCAAAAATTCTGACAGGTTTTGCTTGTGAGATTTGGGATACAAATCTTGAGAGAGAGAGTGGGGGCTTTACCTTACAAGAAAAACTCAGAGCTAGAGTAATTTTTGGTTGTGTGTGTGTGTGGCCCCTCTATGGCTCTGTAATGTCTCCATTTTGGGACATTATAACATTACAACATTTCAGTGTGTTATGCCTACCTGAGTAGCCAGAAGCAGTTTATTTGGGCCCGACTTGTATCGTTCATCATCAGGATCCATTCCGCACAACTGGGCTTTGGTTCCATTGCATTTCGACGATTTTCGTAATTTTGAGTTATTATGGGTCATATCTTAGTTAAATTCACTAAGAAGGTCATAATGGGCATATTACTTGGTGAAACCTCTTACTGTAATAGCTCATCGGAATCGGGAGGAAGAGAATTACAGGATAAGATGATGTGACGTGACTTTTAGTGGCCGAAGAAGCCATGAGGATGGATAAATCACTTTTTAGAGGCAAAATAGTTAATTAATAAATTAATTAAGTGATTTAATCAAGGAATAATAAAATAAAGTAAAAGTCACTTCGAGGGAAAAGGTCAACAATGAATTAGGGTTTTGGGAAGCTATAAAGAAAGGGTAAAGAAACCTAATTCATTATGCATTGTTATGATTTGATGTTGAGAGCTTCTAGAGGAGGAGGAGAGCCGACCTTACTGTTTCGTGGATTTCTGGAGGAAGCCACCACCCTTGATCGGTTTCGGTGTTGAGAGACACACCCTAGTCCATCGGAGATACCATCCAGGTATTTCACCGTTCATTTCAGGAGTTTTCAGTGTGGAGGGCGCAACTCAGCCAAGGAGGGTGCAGGCTATTTTGAGGATTCAGGGATCTGCAGTAGACCTGTGTCCTGATTGCAGATTCATTCTGACCTAGTAGAGATCCAGCCAGGGCGCTTCCATTGAGCCATCTATCATCAGATTTTGACGGTGGAATCTTGCAGATTGATCCATCCAACCATTTTGGGCACAGTCATTCCGGACAGATGTTTGGCATTACATGCAGATGTTCCAGAGCAGATCCGGAAAAACCCTTCCAACCCCTTTCATCATTTGACGAGACGATCATTTTGAGCCATATAGCAGTCGATTCTGACGGTGGAATATTTTGGGGTGCATTCAGTGTCCAAGGAGGGGCGCAAACCCCCCAGGGGTCCAGATCCGATGCCGTAGAGGTTTGATCCGAGTTTCGATAGACATCCATTCCAGTATAGAGATCAGGGCACTTCTATTGGAGCAGTTCTGAGCACATTCTGACAGTGGGTTCTTCAGATCAGGTTTTCCAGCTAGTAGCGGTTACCATATTTCTCCAGAATCACTCATTTTTGTTGATCTATCCGTGCATGCATCATATTTGATATATTCGTATGATCACGGGTATATTTTGTTATTCTATTGTATTCCAGTACAGATCCAGGAGATCTTACTGATGTCTAGATTCTATATTTCTAGTAGGCTATTGTATTTCCATGCTTGAACCGTTATTATTCATGTTATTGAGCAGTTGACATTCTATACTCTTGCATGCACTCTTTTATGATTGTTAAACATTAAATATGCAACATGCACAAGTAATAACCCACATGCACCTACAATAACCAACATACAACCACAATAACCGAAGAACATCTCAAAGACATGGCTAAAATGCATCCAGAAACCCCCTATGTATCAGATCTGCACGCCAGAGCATTAGAATAGTAGCCAATATCTTGATCAGCTAGATCAGGGATATTTCAGTGGTATCAGAGCTTTAGTCCTGCCAGCCTATGACTAAATTCGATGAGTTCAGCGAGTGACCCAGAAGGCAAAGAGGATGTGGGGAGATAGATATGAGAGGCCAGAGGGCACTGGTAAGGCTCCCATGGAACCAGAGGCAGCCTTCATGTAGGTTATCAGTGATATGTTAGCTAGTCAGCAGACTATGTCTCAGTCCTTGGCTCAAGTGGCTGAGAGATTGGCTATGGTGGACATTCCGGGCACACAAGCCCCACATGAAACACAGGGGAACTCGAGGGAAAGAAGTAGACCCCAGACACGTACTCGCACATACACATCTTCGAGTAGGATTCCCAGACCATGGTTCCCTACTTTTCAGAGGGAACCACCAACAACAACACAACAGCCGTTAGCACAGAGGTTTCCCACTCAATCGGAAGACATTGCAGAGTACAAGAGGGAGTATGCAGCATTGGGCTGTGACTTCCATCATGACATGGCACTGGTCGAGTACTGTGGACTTAGGAGCATGAACCATCCCAGAGAACCTCGGAGAGGAGGATAACAACAACAACAAGGGCATAACATAGATTTCATCTAGAAAGTTGGTAAACTCACCATACCTTCTTTTGACAGATCATCCAAATGCACTGACAGAGCTGGGGTACAAAAGATAGACATGTAGTACAAGCTCAACCAAATGACTGAGACGACGGCTAGTGACTCTTGCACATTTAAGGGATAGTTGGATGGACAGGATGATAGTGCATGTCCTTCATCTTCCTCGTCAGGCAATGTTGAGGATTCAATACTTCAGCATAGTGGTGACACTTGTGAGGCTTCATATGTGTTGGCACTTAGACATGATGAGATTAGGAGGTTAGATGACCTACCTATGGGTGTATACATGGCTTCCAGGAAGTCATGTATGGAAGATGATGATTTTTCTATGAGGAGTGAGCCACATTTTTTATCTTCTCAATCACCTATGCTAGCCACGACACATGAGGATATCAGTGGCATTCTTGATATGGTAGAGAAACCTTGTATGGGGATTGTACATAAGGAACATATGGATCTACAGACCCAGGAGGAGAGGTATGGCTTGGAGATAGTTGACCTTACACATACCTATCAGTATGAGGAGAGTGAGTCACCACTCTTGGAGATTCCATTGATGGACCAGGTTGTGGAGACCAACAGCTTGTTGGGACACTTACTCCCAGGATCGATCTATAGTGATGAGGATGCACTCCTTATTGGTCGAGATGACCATAGCACGTGTTTGGACACATCTGTATGGGATCCAGGTGCAAATGATATTAGTAGGGTGAGTGCACAGGAGGATACAACTACCCATACTAGATATGGTGCGATTCAGATAGGGGTCGCAGTTGTTGATGGCATGCAATGGCATATAGGAGGACTCAGTAGCACAGGGGATAGTGGGCAGTTTAGTGCCTTATATTTTGAGGAGTGTGTTGTTGGGGATTCCATTGTTGACACTAGTAGTGAGAGGCATGAGGTAGCACCTCAGCAAGATTGTGAGCAGGAGTCACGACACTTGGCAGGACAGTTGAGAGTCAGTGAGGACATGATCATGGCAGCCACTAGATGCATTAATGATACACATGCATTGGTGGAAGATTATTGTTGGAGGGCCTCAATGGCATAGGATAGTTCAGATGGGGGACATGTCATTGATGATTTCCATACACTCAGGGAGAGAGTGATTGTGATGAGGGCTGACTACCAACGATTGTTGAGGGATAGGGATTACCTATTGGAGGTTGGCAAGATGTATCACGGGGCACTGAGGGAGAAGGAGGTTGAGGTGGAATGACTCACTCATGACTTGGTGAGCACACAAAGATTCTTGGAAGGCACACAGACTACCCTTCAAGAATCAGAGTCCAGATCAGAGGAGCTCCTTGAGGAAATTAAACAGAAAACCACTACATCTATTTCAGTAGACAGTCAGATATATCCCTCAGCCACATTGTGAGAGGATGTTGGTGGTTTAGCAGTGGAGCACCAGTTGAGGGAGGAGCATGAGGAGTACCCAGGATCACTGATGAGTATGGAGAGATATGATCCAGAGACGTAGGAGGATGTCCATAGGTCACAGGGACCACCCTTCACAAGGGGTGTTGAGACATTTGGGCACACACATACACATGGGGATTCTAAAGCCAGGGGTAGTTATGAAGACAATTCCATTTGTGTTACAGGATTGGTTGACCTTCATGTAGAGGATGACCTAGTAGTACACCCAGGATCCATGATGTTGCAGGTGTATACATGAGATCACATGAGTATGTAGGTGCTTATAGTGATGAGTGGTAGTTCACAAAGACATACAGAGGTGTACAGTGGGATTCATGGGGACGTACTAGATTGCAGGGAGATGTACTTAGTAGAGCATGGAGATTCTTCTCCCTTGCAGTAGTATACAGATATGGGAGATCACCTTCATCGTAGCAGCAGTTGCGTGAGTGATGATGGATGGAGAATGATTGACCCTCACTTTGTGGAGATACCTACTATTGTACCTGATGGTTGGTGTTCAGTGATGAGTACAGACGATTATTTACCATGGGTGCTGGTGGACGAGCTTTTGGTCAAGTCCTTGGGATTGACCAAAGCATATGATACTTTCCAGTCCTACATTTGGTTTCAGATATTTATGGTAGCCTTTCCTGATACTTTTATCATTGACAACAGTGCAGGAGGAGCTAAACAGTGGCAGGGGACATGGAGAGTTGGTAGGCTAAGACCACCTGACAAGAGTGTCTTGATTGCATATAGCAGGATAGGGGTGGGTCATCAGGGGCAGACAGTTGAGGCCTTAGGCATGATGGAGAGTATCCTAGGCCATGGGACACAGGATATCTTAGAGGTTACTACATATTTAGACTCTCATTGGGATGAGGGTGGAGGGATTTCAACAGTTACCAGTAGGGCACATCAGTCATTAGTGGGGATTGGAAGTGATGAAATTCCAAATTTGACATGGGATCCGAGAGTCCATGGGGTCAAAAGTTTGTTTCTTATTATGAGGATCCAGGAATGGAGGGTCCAATATGGATACTTTGAGAAGATAGTCATGATCAGAGTAGAGCAACATCAACATGATGGTCCCTGTCAGAGACTAGCATGGGACCCTGGGATTACGGGGTTAGGAATTTCATTGATTGATGGAGACGAGCGAACATTTGCAGGGGGAAGTCACTTTGCTTTCCCATTGAGTTTCAGAATTGGGGAGAGAACGTCACTGGCTGGTGATTCGTTGAGGTCTTGTAGTACCTCACTATGGAAGCAACATGTTTAGTCGATGGGGGTTGTGTTGAGTTTGGTATGGTCTGATAGGATAGACCCATTTAGAGTTGAGGACATTTATTATTTGCAGGAGACTCATGGTGTTGATATGTTACAGAACTATACTCCATAGGGAATTGCAGTTCACATTTTGATATGGCACCCAGGGATTGGAGTTCTTGGTAGTTCAACGTTTGATGGAGTTGATTATCAAGTAGAGTGGTTGCTCAAGAAGTTGACTGAGATTCTTTGGCCATTGATCATTCTACTCGTTGGGAGCATGTCACTGTCATGCATGGTGAGCACTTGGAGAGGCCACATCTTGAGGGGAGTCTACCTAGAGTCACACAGGTGGATATGGGACCTCGGTATCATATGTAGTTGAATTTAGCTATTGCTTGAGGACAAGCAATATTCTGACAGGGAGGACTATAATGTCCCCATTTTGGGACATTATAACATTACAACATTTCAGTGTGTTATGCCTACCCGAGTAGCCAGAAGCAGTTTATTTGGGTCTGACTTATATCATTCATCATCAGGATCCATTATTTGGGTCTGACTTGTATCAATCATCATGAGTGATTATACATTTCAATAGGGTGTAGGGGTTCTTCTTCCTTTGGTTACCTCAAATCAAATTAAATTATAGGATGAATGTCGAGAATGATTATGTTATCCCTTGAATATCAATATTCTTAGATGAAAGGAGACTTGGACTAAGTAGTAATTTCTTTGAGTGGGCATTGGAAATGGGGCTTATAGATCAATTTTTATATTAAACAAGGCAATGTTCAAGAATCAATACTTGTTGCCAAGGATTGATGATCTGTTCGATCAGATGAAAGGTGCGACGGTGTTTTCAAAGATTGACTTGAGATCACGGTATCAGTAGTTATGGGTAAAAGAGGACAACATCCCTAAGATTGCCTTTAAGATGAGTTTACTATTCTACCATTTGGACTGACGAACACCCTAGGGGTATTTATGAGTTTGATGAATGGGGTGTTATGTGAATAATTGGATAAGTTCTTCCAAGTATTCATTGACGATATTTTGATTTACTCTCAAACGATGGAGGAACATGGAAATCACTTGCGCTTTGTACTACAGTGTCTGTGAAAGAAAAAATTGTTTGGGAAACTCTCTAAATGCTCGTTTTATTAATCAAAGATTGACTACTTAGGGCATGTCATCTCTGACGAAGGTATCGTCGTGGGTCCAAAAAAGTTCAAGGCTATTATGGAATGGCCCGCGTCGACGAATTTCCCCGAAGAGTGCAGCTTCATGGGTTTAGAAAGATACTATCCATGGTTCATCGAGGGTTTTTGAAGTTAGAAAATCTGATTATGGAATTTTAGAAGAAGAAGAAGAAGTTTGTTTGGATCGAAAAATGCACAGAGTCATTTTGGAGGCTCAAAGAGTTGTTGATGACAACATCAATACTAAAGGTCCCTGACATGGACACAAACTTCTTGGTATGCACTAACGCATCCAAGGAAGGATTAGGCAGAGTCTGTATGCAAGACGGTCTAGTGATCACTTACATATCAGAAAATTTGAGAAGGCATGAGGAGAAATATGTGACACATGATTTGGAGTTGTTAGCCATTGTTTATGCCATGAGAGTTTGGAGACACTAACTTATTGGATGAAAATTCGAACTAAAAATGGACTACTATGGACTACAACACATCTTTACGTAAATTGACTTGAACGCGTGACAACAACATTGGTTGGAATTGATTAGCGAGTATGATTTAGAGATAACTTACATAAAAGGGACAGTGAACAAAGTGGTGGATGCATTGAGTAGAAGACCACACATATTTTTGGCGATGCCTCTTCAGACGAATCTATGTGAAAAGATTCTAACTTTACAACGCGATGATGACTACTACAAGGAGGTCAAGGATTTTATCTAACAAAACACAATGATGGTACCAAAATTAAAAGGATTTATTGTGGATAATGACAGATTATTAAGATTTAAAAGTCAAATTTACATACTTCCCAATGACGATTTGAGGAGTTTGATCCTAAACGAGGCTCAAAGAGTAGTGTACATGGATCATCCTGGAGTCATGAAGATGAGGGAAGACCTTAAACCCTTATTCTTTTGGAAAGGAATGAATACAGACATAGTCAACTACGAGGCCAGATGTCTAGAATGTCAATAGGTGAAGGCTAAGCATAGACATTTGACAGGACTACTACAACCACATGTTATTCCAGAATCAATATGGTAGGTCATCTCGATGGATTTCATTGGTGGATTTCAACTTATGACAAGGAGACACGAATTGATTTTTGTGGTAGAGGATACTCTAATGAAGAGTGCTCATTTCATTCCTATGCATACGATATATCAGGCACCTAACATAGCTAGATATTTTATCAGTGAGATTGTGATCCAAGAAATGGAAGATCAAATGCAAATAATAAGACAAAGGATCAAGGAAGCATAGGATCGAGAAAAGATTTATGTAGATGCGCATTTTGTCGACCGTAGTTATGAAATTGGCGATCGATTCTTCTTGTAGGTGAAACCCCATAAGAGTTCGATCAAGTTTAGAATGGGTTCTAAAAGATCTCCTAGGTTCATGGGACATTTCAAGATTGTGGAAAAGAAGGGGACCATGTTCTATAGACTAGACTTGCCTGATTATTTAAGGTGTATGCACAATGTTTTTCACATATCTGTTTGTAGACATTATATTTGATCCGTAGGATCTTTTAATGACTATGGTTGAGTTTTTTTAAATTTGTATGTGTTAATTAACCATATGAGAATCTTAATGAAAGAATGAGGAAAAGAGAGGAATTATGACAGCCATATACACATATGTAGATCTGAAATGAAGTAATAAACAACAAACCATAACACGAGGATTGATAACGGAGTTCGACACAACGTTGCCTATGTCTCTGGGCCTTTGTCTCTGTGGGGGAGGCTTCTTCATTTCTTTTAAAAATCTCAAAAGCATATCGCAGCAGTGCCAATTGGCTACAAGACTAATCTGGTCATGTTCTTCCAAATCGCTAGAACCCTGCAAAGAAAACGACATGCAAAACAGATGGCCGGAGCTCCCAGAAATGGCCCGCAAGCGTCTGCTCCTCAATAGCTTCCCTGCATAAAAATGGCTTTGGCTTGGCTTCTCTTCAGCATAACTCTTCTCTAACTATCCTCCATGGCCTCAAACATGCTTCTTTTATATAGATCTGAAGTTGGTTATCCATCTCCAACTTCCTCCCAAAATTTGGCCTCCAAAAATGCCCAATATCTCCCAAAAATGGAGAAAATCCATTAATATTAGGCTAAAATCAAATGAAAATCCCAAACTATACATAAAAAACCACTTTTTGTATAATAATAGGGTGCATCCCTTTTCGGCGCGTGCTCCTGGTCATATGGGTGCCTCCATGTGGCCATGCTCCTCCTGGCGTGCTAACCCCCTTGTCTGGCTAGCTCATGGTTTTCGGCATGTGGATAGAGCCACGGGCTAACAAACTTACTCACGCATCCAAATTTGGTGGATGGCCCCCTCCGTTTCGCTGGTGGTTACATGCTGGTGCAGGGTCCAAGGGCTAGGCCCTATCTAAACTCCCGCACATATGGTAAGCCCCCCTATATGGGCTCTATGGTTGCATAACATACATTGAACCATGGGCTAGGGCTAAGCCCCATCCCTTTTCGCCTCTGTTTAAACCTTTGTTTTAATTCAAATAGTTTAATTTTTGTATGGTTAATAAGCACCAACAGTGCCCCAGGTGGTTAGCTCGGTCCTACCAGTCTGTTGCACAGAGGAGAGGTCGGGGGTTCGACCCCGGTGGTGAACCCATAATTTTATACAAACCACAATCCAACCACAGGGTGCCACATGGCAGTCCATGGCTAGGCCACATGGCACATCAACAACCAAACAAAAATTGCCAAGTGTCGAATGCTGACTCGTCCACGTATCTGCCATGTACCCTGCCACCTATCACTGTACCTACCCAGTGATCCTGCTGACATCATCCCTGCCATGTTAGCCTGTGCCACGTGTCACCCTTACAGTGGCGACATGTGTCACCCTCTGAATGGTCTAACTGTATTGGTTGTATGCCACATCACCTGCCATGTGTCATCCCTAGGAGCTGCCATGTCAGCTGTACGGCCATACGACCTATATAGTCAGCCTGCCACATGGCACTGTATGGACTATAGAGACTATAAAATCATTAATTTTTTTTGCCTGATTAGGTTTTTGAACAGAATTTGATATCTTTCACATATAAAGCCCGTTTGACAAAGTAAATATATGGCCGGAATCAGGAAGATAAGATGGACGCAATGACATTGGTTTCGTTGGATTCTGGGCACTTTCATTTTTGAGCCTTTTTTAGCCCTGTCAGGCTTCTAGATTCGATTCTGGATCACACCTCCCCACTAAAAGACCTTTTGGTCCCCAAAAGGTTACTGACCAGTCAACAAGCTCAGGATAGGCCACCTGGCTTGTCCTCTATCTCTGAAATCTATCCTGTGCACCTATCTCATCAAGATCAACTGTAACACAATCATGACAATGGACAGTATATTGTTAGCCATTTGAACCCTGTTACATCTTATTGAAGCCACTATAATCCATGAAGAAAAAATTACTAATGACAACATCAAAAAGACGACTGCAAATGAGCTGATATACTTGAGATATTTGCACGACATGAGCTTATCTTAAAGAAACTTATGATTGATTTTCCATTCAACAATCATTTCTTGTTATTGCTTAAGATCGATTACTTTATTTGAAACAATTACTGGTTTGTTTCTTGCTTGCACTGCCTTCTTTAATTTTTCCATTGTTTGAAGTGTTTTATTTGCTTTAACATGATGAGCATGAACCACATAATCTTGACCTGCTTTAGTGAATTGATATTGATTCTTTGTCCTGTAGAAGATTGCCTTATGATCATATAAGTATGGATTACCTAAGACCATTCCACATTCTCTTAACGACACTACATCACATGTTACTTCATCCACATACTTAGATGAAATTGCAAATTTGACTGTGCATTGATTTGTTATGTGCATTTGATGATGATTGCTTATCCATTTAAGTGTGTAAGGCTTATGATGTAGTTGTGTTTTTAACCCCAATTGCTTAACCAATTCTTCTGAGATTAGATTAGATTGAGATCCACTATTGATTAATGTGTCTATCTTAGTGTGTCGCATGATTACCCTTATATGAAACAAGTTTTTTCTACAATCAATGACTTCACCAATTTTACCTGTCCTACCAACCAACTTTGATTCATCACCTGAATTCGATCCCAAGTCTATGGGTCTTGTTGTCGTTGCCACTGTCTGCATTCCCTTTTTTTCCTTGAACCACTTTGGCCTCTTCTCGGGATGCAACTGCCAACATTTTTCCTCATCATGTCCCTCTTTCTTGCAATGCTTGCAAGAGGGATTTCATTCCTTCCTTGTCACTGCATTTGCATTCTTGCCATGCCTTTTCCTCTTGTCCTCTTTCCTTGAAGAGGATGACTCCCCTGACACACCTGCTTTCCTTGCTTCAATATACGTTGCTTGAACAGAAACCTCATCAAGGTTAGTGGGTCCAAACATGAAAACAGTGTTTCTAATATGCGCAGGTAAACCTCCTATATACTTCATAAGGGTTTCTTGTGTTTGTAAAGGGATGTCTAACATTAATGCCATTTTTCGAAATTCATCAGTGTATTCTTGCACTGTTTGTCATTTTCTTAGTTTTAAAGATTGTGATTCAATTAATGTTTTTTATTTATAACCCAAAGGATATAATTGTTTCCTAAGTGCATAAATGAAACTCTTCCATGATGGAAATACATTACCCACTTGTTGTGTTCCCTTTTGCAGCTTGATTTTCCACCAGATGAGAGCTGTACCTGCAAGTCTCAAAGATGCCAACTTGATTTGTGTGGCCTCATCCTTGATCTGTTGCACACTGCAATATACCTCCATCTGCCTGATCCAATTGTCAAGTTTTTCTGCATTTACTTCACCATCATATATGGGAAACTCAAATTTAACATCAAGTTTTAACAATGACATTTCATTCTTATTCTTATGAACATTTTTCTTTCCATTAGATTTAGAACTTGAACTTGAAGAAGAAAGAGAAGAAGGAGGTGAAGGAGGAATCTGAGGATGATCCTCTTCCTCTTCAATTTTTCCCTTTGAAGATTCACCCAAAACTGGTCTCTTTCATTCCAAGTAATCCTCATACAAAAATTTCACCATCTTCGACATAGCAAGGAAATTTTTTCAGAACTCTTTCTCATCGTGAGATCGGAAG
>CBVK0101486822.1:5446-31300 GCA_900067695.1 Picea abies
TTGGAGAGTATAAATAAGAGGCAAGGCTCTCTCATTTTAATAACACTTGATCATATTGAATACCTATAGGTTTCTAAGGTAACCAAAGTATATCTAAGCCTAAATTCTGAGGAAATTGAACAAAAGAAGGCCGAAATGCAAGGAAGGATAAATTCTTTTGATGGTGCTTTCTAAGGTATGTTATTTACAGATCATCTCACCATTTTTGCTATAACTTTTTTTCTATAATGATGAAGATTATGAAATTTCTATTTCCATTGATAAAACATATCCAAGTATCTGTGGAAAAAAATTCATATTGTGGGTCGTTTTATTTTGGGACTTACACTACGTTGAAAATAGCATTTATGGCTAGTACTGAAACTAGTCAAAAACAAGTGTTCAGGATAAAAATGTCATAACTTCTTCATAAAAGATACAAATTCAGAGAGACCAAATTTTTTGGTTAGGGTACAGTATGTAGTATTATTTGTAATAGTTTTATATCATTTCAACAAATATTCCATGTGGGGCACACTCTACAAGGTCGCTCTCTAGAATAAGACAGAATTCAGCAAGGTATGCCATTTTTGCTATAAATCCTTTCTTGAGAGGTTCCAAGTAGTGACACTTGGAGGAATTACATAAAACACATTGAATAAAATTTTGTATCAGTTTCAGATATTTATACATTACAGGTTCAAAGTTATGATTACTTCAAGTTAGGGTTGTTGACTAATCCAAAACTAGGCATGTTAGACTAAAGAAAAGTTTGATGAAAGTGCTGGTATCTTGTTGTTAAAGTTAAGGAAGGTTTGCAGGAATGTGATCATATACACCAAGTCTATTATAGAGCTACAAATCATATTTGTATGATGAAATTGATGAGGGCTTTTGGTTGAGGTACTTGTTGAGTACATGGTTGAGACAAGTAGTTGATGAGTTGGCACATACATGAGGTGTATAGTTGATGATGTTGGTACATATTGATGAGCCATAGTTGATGAGTAGTTGACACATGATTGGTACATACTTTGTACATGGTTTTATGCACTTGTTTATGGTATAGGTTTATTACAGGTTATTTGGTACAAGTTGGTGCATGGTTGATGCACTTGTTTATGGTACAGGTTGAGGTACAAGTTGATGCATGGTTGATGCATGGTTCAAATTTATTGGTACAGGTTTATAACAGTATATCTCAGAGTGATAGTGTGACAGTGGTTCCATCATTCTACTTCTACTTCAGGGCAGTTGGACAGGGGGACAGGTGGTTGTAGCCACCTTCCGGTTGTAGCCGGAGAACCTAGGGGGTTGTAGCCAGAGAATTGGGGAGTTGGAGCTTCCTCTAGGTTGTATCCTGAGAAAATAGGGGGTTGGAGCCTCCTTCCAGTTGCAGCTGGAAAACAAAGGAAGTTGGTTCTTCCAATGAATGTAACTCTTCAAGACATATAAGAAAAATCATTCTGTGGTTTTCTCCCGATTTGGGTTTCCACGCAAAACAATGGTGTACTGTGTATGTGTATGATTGTTCATTTGGTCATTGCTTATTTACTCTCCAGTTATTGGATGATAATCCTTCATTGATATAACAATTGGATTATATGGTTAAAAAGGATTAAATTGCTCTATTATTGATTCACCCCCCCCTCTCAGTAATCCAACAGAAACGAGTAACTCACCCCATCATGAGGAAGAACAACTATTCCCTGACATACCTTATGCTCTTCCTCACAAAGAATTGAATCAATTTAGAAGAATCACAAGAGCATACACATGACAGATCAGTGCGCTTCCCTTAGCTCCGTTACTTCCTCGAAGAAAACAAATATGAAGGCTAGTGGTGGAATCCTGAGACCATGTTTTCATGCAAATAGTAGAATACCTAATAGATTTCCCCCTCAATCAAACATCCTCTTAATCTAATCCCCAAAAAACTGGTCGATAACTTCTCCAATCCCGACAAGTTTTCAGAAGAAGAAGGGTTTAACTAAGGATCTAAAGACATGGAAGTTAACCACAACCACGATAAAGAAAGGGGAAACCCACCTCAAAATAATCAACCTTGTTTGGCCAGAGATGCTCTGGCCATCGCTAGATGAGTACATAACCTTCCCTGACACCTAGAGAAATTACTTCCTAAATTTGACCTTGAAACCTCAGGATTTCCCGAAGACCATATAAAGAAATTCATATTAGCCATCGAATTTATGAATGTCCAACATAAATACATGGTTTTCCGGCTATTCCCCTACACTTTCGACAATTCATCCTCCACATGGTATTTTAACTTACCCGTAGGATCCATAACTAGTTGGACGAAGTTTCAAAAGGACTTTCTAGATAAATTTGCAGAAGAAACTACTACAGGAGCTTTGATGACTGAGTTGTTCACCACCACCATGAGTTCAAAGGATAGAGTCAAATAATTTAATCAAATATTCACCACCATATTAAAAAAATTCCATCTTGAGGCTAAACCTACTCAGAAGTTGTAGATCGAAGTGTATGCTAATGCTCACCCAACTTATATTTCCATGTTTGTGAAGAGGCCTGCCAAACCAACCCTAGATGAGAATTTTGAAGTTCATATTTTTTCAGATTTGTTCAGATGAGTTCATATTTGTTCTTTAGTTAGTTTTTCTTGTGCAAGATCATGATGAATCTTGAAGGTTATGTGAACCCAGCTAAGTATTCTCCTTTCTCTTCCCTATCCTTTTTTCTTAGCTGCACTTCGGGTGAGACTTCTTCTCTTCAAAGGAAATGAAAATGCCAGTGCTCTAGACTACTTGGTACCTTTTGTTGGTAACCTGAGAAGGACCCTGGTTGAATCAATATCATGCCAACAAGCTTCTGAAATTGTATGCATAATTGGAATAAAAAATGGCTAAGTTCTGTAAAGCATTAAGAAATAACAACTAGATGAGGTGAACATTTTAATGTTTTCATATACAAAAAACCAGTACTGCATGTCCCTGCTACCTGCTACTTGATATATGAATGCGCATAAAAGTGATTTGGATATCAAGGATTCTCCCTGCATGATTATCCTTCTTGAACTATATACTTGTTAGCATGTTGATATATTGATCGATACAACATCAATAAAAATAGGTTAGTATGATTCAATTATAATATGCAGTCAATACTCCATACCTAAAGATGGATTTTTCGTTGCTAGCAGCTGAGATCTCACGGCGAAGTCCTCACAGTTGTTATTGGTGTTCAATGATGATGAAGGAACTTTCCAAAATGCGGATCCTTACCACTTCTCAGACGTTCTGTAATATAAAAAAAAACTCCCTACTCTAGGGTGCAAAAAGAATATTCCAAAGTTCCATGGCTGGAATATGTTGGATTTGGGTCTCAAAATAAATTTGTATTTGTTCCTGGAACTAGATATTCAATGAATGACCATTCAAAAAGAGTTAGAAGGGTTGGGAATGCTTATCATTTTCCCTCTTTGTCCCTGAAACCTAACGTCATTCACTCACTCTTTCGGGTTGTTGTTGCTCTATCGCCCTCCATTGTGTAAATTCACTTGGGAATATTTTCTCCCTACATTGTGTAAAGTTGCTTGAGAATATTTTGTTGAAAAAATACTTGTAAAGTCCCTGACCACCCATGGTCAGGCCATGATACACAAGAGAAATCTTTCATTCTCTTAGCGGAACATACCGTAACATACTCAGCATCCAACTGAGCTATGCCACATACATTTTTCCAAACTGCATGCAATTAAAATATATATACAAACAGAACTCTTGCGAAAACATATGCCTAAAACGTAAATAGACAAATACATTATGTAATTGCATGGATTCATACTGAAATAACAGTAACATATACATGCAACATATACAGGCAATACCCATAAAAATAAGCACATAAATAACAATGCAGCATGTAAATTTATCACACAATTGACACTTATATTTGTAATAGTATAACCAACTACGTGTAGACCCTCCACGAACCTCCTAGCCTTAGACCACACTGCTCATCACTCTCAGCAATGGGTCGCCCGAGCTGGGACTAAACTCCACCTAGGTAAAAGGGTTCCTAACCAGGCTAATGGCTCATGGACAATAGGAAAGACTCCGTCACAGATTCCTATTCAAAATAACAGCCTACAATCCCTCATTCCCCATATGCCTGTCTCACTCGAGGAAGTGTGCCCCTTCTATGTTCAACAGTCCTTCGGCTACCTCACTTCCTTTCCAGGCTTCAGCAACAGGCCAGACAGGAAGTCTCAGATCCCTCCAGCTATAGTTTAGCACCTTTAGGAAATCAATTCCCAACAATTCTCTTACCCAGAGAGAAATTGTTCACAGGCCTGACAACCAGCCTCTTCAATCTCCCATGGGCCTGACAACCCGCTTCTTCAGTCCAAATCCAAAGCTAACCAACTACACAAACATATATGGCTATGGATACAGTTCAGGTACAATGAAATGAATGTATGAAGGATAATTGACCATGTGAGTGAAATGGCCATGGATTCATAGCTAAAGATGATGGAAAAGATGATCGAAAATGAACTAAGTCGCAACAATATGTATGCATGTCCCCAACTTGACACTTTTCATGTCGGGAGTTACTTTGGCCCACTTGTCCCCAACTTTAGAACTTAGGATAAAATTGTAACACACCCACCATGGGGCTAGAGAATTTTTTGGCTTTCTTTCCTATTCTCCAAGGAATGGAATTTACCGAATCCCTATGGGGCCTGATACAAACCCTTCCATCCCTTATCCATACTCATATGATCGATGGCTAGGACCATAGGCCTTATCAGAAAGGTGCTCGTCGGCTTTCTCGATTCGGGAAATCGCGATACATGTATTTCCTTTTCTCTCTTGTCTTTCGAAGGGCCAAAACCCGACACAGTTTTAACTGCTTATCAAGATTCACAGTAACTCGGATTAAGCCCTGGTACTCTACCCTTCAGGATTTTTCATACCAGAAATTCAGGATATGCGATGACAGGAGGTTTCATGCTTAGGTTTCCCGGGAGCCGAAACTCTGAAACCTGCATACAGATATATATATATATATATATATATATATATATATACATTTCTCCATCTATTTCGGGAATTCACAAATCGGGTTTTCGGCACTGGTGAGTACAAGAGAACTTCCCAATAGGTATCTCAGGTACCGAAATACCAAAATACCCAATATTATCCATGCTAAGCCATTTCAGCATTCCTCCTTTCAGGATTTGGCGTTATGTGAAAACAAGGGGTCTCGCCCCTAGGTTTCCCGGAAGTTGAAAAATCTAAGTCATCAAAAATTTAAACATGCTCCTCTATTTCAAGGTTTCCTCCATCGGGATTTCGCTAATCAGGGTTTTGAGACTGGAAAATTCATGGGGCCTGCACTTAGGTACCTCGGGTGATGAAATACCGAAGTATAACCACTTCTCCGCACTCTATTCTTTCGGGGTTTTGCAAGTGGGGATTTAGGGACTTGCGAGTACAAGGGAAACTTACCCTTGGGTTTTCTGGGTACGGAAACACCGAAATGCCGAACCAAGTCACGCTATGCCAATTCAGGATTCCGCGAGTCGGGGTTTCATATATCAGAATTTCGGGATAAAAGAGGTTGAAGATTCACACTCCTCGACTACCCGAATGTCGAAAATCCGATACACCCACTCATCATACACTTGACCAATTTTGGGGTTATGCAAGTCCAGGTTTTGGGACTTGCGAGTACAAGGAAATACTTCCTTGGGTGTTTCGTGTTCTGAAACACCGAAAATTCCTAACTCATCCATACGCCATCATTTCAGGTTTTTGTGAATTGGAGTTTCGGGTCTTGCGAGTACAGGAGAACTCGCACTTAGGTACCCCGTGTGCCAAAAAGATGAAACGCTTACTGGTCACCACGTGTACTCTACAGCTTGATGGTCCAGGTACTCCCATGGGTCTTGAAACCGATGGTCCCGATTTCCTCACTACTTATGAAGGTTAAAAAGGGGTCAAGGCATTAACACCTGCATTCCTTCATCCAATTTAATGGTCGTAACAGACCTTAGATCCTCCGAAAGGATCTCATTCGTGCATTTAGCAAGAGGAAGGGTATCCTGGGTATCGAACCACTAAAAGGTCCTTAATTCATCCACACGCTGTCATTTCGTAACTTTGCGGGTCGGGGTTTCAGGACTCGTGAGCACAAAAGGACTAGCACCTAGATACCCCTGGTGCAGAAACTCCAAAATATCGAAGTCTAAGAATACCATTCTCTCCTGTGTAGGATTTTAAAAACTATGCCATTAATTCCTTCTTCAGGCCCTTGGGTAAATTTCACTAGGTTTGAAGACCCGACTTGAAGATCCTCTTAAAATCTCTGAGTTATTAGCTTCTATGCATAGTAGTTAGCAAGCTCAAGATTTTTACTGCAAAGGCATTCTTTTCTAGGCACTTACCCCGGCTTTATAGAGTGAGGGAACTTTCTCGAAAACAGACCTGAAAAACTGCACTTTTTCATAAATATATATATAAACCGAATGTGGTCATTCCAACATAAGCATGCAACCACCATTTCCGATCAAAACACCATGCAGACATTTCTTACATAGAAACCATTTGTAAGTGTTCAAACCATGAGCATACATTCCAAGATATTCAATGCAAGACACAAGATATAAAAACTTATCAGAAAATACCAGGTGATGCAACTGCTGAGAAGGGCGCTCGTTTCCACCCAACCGTACGCTTAGCGATTCCAAATGGATTTACCACTAGCCACCCTGAGCTAGACCATGATGCTTGAGACTCTCTGTCTTAGTTCTTCAATGATCGAGAATCAAGGTTACTCTCCTTCTTCGTTGCTATCGCTCACTCTGTTTTTTTTTCCAGAGTTATTACAATCTCTTTACTGTGATCTCCCCCTCGCGTCCGTCCCCTCCCATACCTTTTACCTACCTTTTATTTTCCGGTGAGGTTGCATGTGGCACGAATTTCCCTGCAGTGGTCAGGTCTAAGGCCTCCATAGATGGGCGGTTCACCCCCATCCCTCATTAACTCATGAGTAGCCTCTTCACCTACCATCCTGGAGAGTAATTCATTTCGGGGCCAGCGAGCTGCTCTTGGTTCTTCGGGCTAGTGAAGACCAAATACAGTTTGGTTCAGTGGAAGTTAATGCCACCATTCTAGGTGCCTTCCACCACCTTTCTTCAGCCATCGTGGTCTCTTTTTCATCACATCCCCCTCCCAGTAGTCCTGCAACATATATTCATATCATTATTTACATTCGTCGACCCTTTATACTAAGGTCCATTCAAAGCACACATTCACATCTTTGTGTTTGCCATAGTTCTTGTCCAGTATAGTTATTTTTACAGACTGGGGGAAACAGGGTGTTACAATTCCCTCCCCCTTAAAGGAACATCATCCTTGATGTTCTATCTATCAAAATGACATGTTATAAGCAAACTCTACCAAGTGTAGGTAGTCTTCCCATTTTGATGGTTTATCCATCACATACATCCTAAACATGTCTTCAATCACTTGATTCACCCTCTCTGTTTGCCCATCTAATTCTGGATGATAAGATGTATTAAAATTCAAATTTGTTCCAAATCCATTAAATAACCCTTTCCAAAATTTTGAGGTAAATTTTGGATCTCTGTTAGACACAATTGTCTTGGGTATGCCATGTAATCTAGAAATCTCTCTCATATTAACATCAACAATGTTCGCTGCCTTCTGAGTGAGCTTAACTGGAATAAAATGGGCAGCTTTAGTAAGCTTATTCACCACTACCATGATAGAATCATGTTTCTTGTTTGTCCTGGGTAGTTTGGTGATGAAATCCATGGTTACAACTTCCCACTTCCACTCGGGAATGGGTAATGGTTGTAGCAAACCAACTGGGTTTCTATGCTCAACCTTTACCTTTTGACATTCCAAACATTTGGTAATAAAATCAGCAACCTCTTTCTTCATGCCTGGCCAATAATATTGGCTTTTGACAATTGCAATAGTTTTCTTATATCATGGTTGCCCAGCATAAGGTACATTATGAATTTCTCCCAATATCAATTTTTTCAATTCCTGAGAATTTGGTACATAAATTCTGCCATTGTACATGAGAATTTCATCATTATCTAACTTGTATTCTTCAATTTTCTACTGTAAATTACCTTGTTGTAATTTTTCCATTAATTCCTTGTATTGCAAATCAAATTTTGCATCCTCTAAAATTATGTCTATCAAATATGATTGGTACATGCTAACGGATGTAGCATGCAATTGATGCATTCTTTTATTGAGTGCATCAACCACATTGTTCTCTTTCCCCTTGATATGCTTTATATCAAAGTCATATTCACTTAGAAATTCTAGCCATCTTTTTTTCCTAACATTTAGTGTTGGATGATCAAATAAATATTTCAGACCATTGTGGTCTGTCCTCAGCTCAAACCTTTTCCCCATTAGGTAGTGTCTCCATTTCCTCAAAGCATGCACTATGGATGCTAACTCCAAATCATGAGTGGCATAGTTTCTTTCATGCTCCTTCAACTTTCTTGATTCATAACATATAACAAATCTTTTTTGACTGAGGACTCCACCAAGTCCTTCTTTACATGCGTTCGTGCATACAATGAATTCTTCATTTGGGTCTGCAATCCTTAGTACTGGAACGCTTGTTAATAATTGTTTCAAGTGTTAGAATCTCTTTTCACAATCCAATGTCCATTGAAACTTCACACCCTTTATTTGCAAGGAAGTGATTGGGTGTGCAATCTTTGAAAATCCTTCAACGAATATCCTGTAGTAGCCTGCAAGGCCCATGAATGACCTGACCTCTGTCACATTCTTTGGCACTGACCATACTCTAATGGCTTCTATGTTCTCAGGATCAACTGCTATCCCATCCTTTGAAATGATATGACCCAAATAATGAATTTGCTTCTAATAAAATGACCATTTGCTCAATTTGGAATACAATTGATGCTCCCTTAATAATTTCAAAACCATCCTCAAATGATGTTCATGATCTTCTTATGACTTGGAATATATAAGAATGTCATCCAAAAAGACAATGACAAACTTGTCTAAATATTCTCAGAAAACACCATTCATTAAGAACATGAAAACAACTGGTGCATTTGACAACCCAAATGGCACCACTGTGAACTCATAATGACCATACCTTGTCCTGAAGGTGGTCTTGCTAATATCTTCCTCTATAATCCTTACCTAATGGTATCCTGACCTGAGATCTATCTTTGAAAATATCTTCGCATCCTTCAATTGATCAAAGAGATCATCAATCCTTGGCAGAAGATACTTGTTCTTTACAGTCATGTTATTCAACTATCTGAAATCAATGCACAATCTTAGTGTCCCATATTTCTTCTTCACAAACAAGACTGGGGCACCGTAAGGTGACACACTTGGGAATATATACCCCTTCTTCATAATTTCTTCAAGTTGCATCTGCAACTCCTTCAACTCTGGTGTACTCATTCTGTAAGGAGTCTTTGACACTAGAGCTCCTCCAGGCATTAAATTTATAGAGAAATCAATATCTCTCTTTGCGGGTAGTCTTGGTACCTCCTTGAACACATCTTCAAAATCTTCCAGGACTACATGATCCTCCAAATTTGGCACCTTATCTTTAGGTGTCTCTTCCATATGTGCTGCAAATATTTGATACCCTTTCCTATAACATTTCTTCAGTTGCAATGCTGAAATTTCTCTGATGGTTACTGCCCTGGGAATTCCCTACACTTTCCTTAGTTTCCCTTCCTCATCTAAGCAAGGAAATGCTTTGTTATGATAGTCTAGGAGAACATGATGTTGGTCCAACCAATCCATCTTAATTAGACAGTCATAGGAACCTAAAGGCAAGATGTTCAAATATGCCTTGGTGTTCAGTCCATTCATGTCCATAAGGCATGACTTAAACATCTCATTAACTTTTCTTTTGGCTCCAGTATCTAGCTGCACCAACCAATATTTTCCATGCTTGCTTCTTGGAAAATGTAAACTTTCCACTAGCTTAGGATCTATATAGCTATGACTAGCTCCTAAATCAATTAAAATAGAAATGGTTCGATTGTTGATCATACCTTCCACTTAAATAATATGTGATTGATGCTTTGCTTGCTTGTTGTCCATGGCTGCATAAATCCTTGGTACATTTTTCCCCATGTCCTCCACTATTTCATCTTGTTGTACATTGTGCACAGTCCTCCCTTTTTCACCTCTGTGAGGACAATCTCTAAACATATGATCTCCTTTACAACCCCAGCATTGAATACGTGGTTGCCTCGACCTTTGACGCCCTATGTCAATCATTCTGGGTTCTCTAGGAGTTTGTTGTCCCTGAGGATTATTTCTGAAGAATTTAGGTTTAGATCCCTTCTTCCTCTGATCCATATTGAACTTCTTTTTATCTTCCCAAGATTTTTGGAAAGTTGGCCTTGATTTTTCTTGATCATATAGGAATTTATCTCACCTGATGGTCTCCTCCAATGTCTTGGGATCATCATACTGTATTTTGTCACTAAAATATTATGGTAATCCACTCAAATACCTTTGAATATTCACTGTCTCATCCTTGATGAAAGAGACATACTTCATCAGTTCTAAAAACCTTCTTTCATATTCATCTATTGTCATACTCCCAAGCTTTAGTTCAAAGAACTCTTTCATTTTCTTGTCATAGTATCTCTTAGTCAAGTATTTCTTCTTAAAATACTTCTTGAATTCCCTCCAACTAACACTTTTCTCTTTAATGTGATGCACCTGCACAAGTTGATCCCAACACATGGATGTCTTTCCCTTGAGTTTATAGATGGAAATTCTACCTTCTGCATGAGAAGAATAATTATGCAATTGAAAATACTATCTCATGCCCAGTAGCCATGTCTCTGCATCTTCATCCTTCTTGTGCTCACCATCAAAAGTAGGAGGTTTGATTTTGTTCATTTCTCCTCGTAGCTCATCCACCCCAAACCCCTTATGCTTCCTTACAGGGGATGGACTTGAGATTTTGTATGCCCTCTTATTGGAATGCTTTGGGGAGTGATGGTGATTCCTTCTAACACTTCTTGCTTTTCTTTTCTCATCAGGAGGTCCGTGACTTCTTGATTTGATTGAGCCACTCTCCTTATCAATTTCTATTCTATTATGTTCAAGCTCTCCAACAAATTCATGTTGAAGTCATCCTGCTACTCCTTGGCTATCATAAGCCTTTCATTATCATCTTTATGGATTTGGACATCCTTTTGTAAATTTGTAATGGTCTCTACCATATTCACGTTTTCATCCCTTCCTTCTCCATGTCCATTGGAGTTTGTTCCTTCAATGCCCATATGGACATCCATCCCTCTGATTTCATCTTCCTGGCTATAAGTCCCCTGTGCCTCTTCCATTACTCTGGACTCTGTGTTTATATTGATCTATTTTTTGTTAACTCTGCAAAATGTGAAGCCAACAAAACTTTGTCAGGCTAACTATTTCAACAATTTCATGAAAAATACGAACCATTTTGGTTCAATAATATATCATAACTCTTTCTTATGATTTCCTGGAAAATTGAATGCCCAGATAAATTTTATGGGTGTATATTTAGATTCCACAGTCCAATACCTTTCCAACGCCTACTCCCATGCTCAATTCCGAGTCTTGAGCAAAAAGTTATGGCTATTTAAAAATTGTCCATTAATTTTTCTGTCAATTTTTCAACTTGGCGCAACTCTGCGTTGTAATTATGCATTTTTGCACCTACTCTATTGAATATTTCATAGGATATCAATTGGGTTTCCTCATATACATATTATGGACATTCTTTCCAAGTTTCACCTGATTCTGGTTTATGGGCTGCTAGTTACATCCTGCTGAAGTTCTAGGCCAATTTGTGTTTTTGGTCTGGAATGCTACAAGTACCTTCTTTTCCATATTAAACATCTTTATCTTGCCTAGAAATTTAATTCATCTCTAGGAATGTCTTCTATGGTTCAATAGATTTCCATTGACTGCTCCTTTGCCTCAATTGGATTCCAGAGCAGAACGTTATGGCTCTTGGAAGTTAATTGGATCTTAAAAATTACCCTCCATTGTTTGTGATGTAACTTTCTCATAAAGGCTCCATTTGAAGAACGATTTAAACCACTAGAAAGCTCTCTCCGAGCTCTTTTATTTGAGTTGTAGAGATAGAGTGTGCCTTGGCACACTCTATTCTCGTGGTTTTTGAGTAGCTGAAAACGTTGTTAAGGCCCTCAAAAACGTGCTACAAAAATATGACGTTCAAATGATATAAAATGTCGCGGAAATCCACTGCTTTCTATTGTTGTTCGCCTTTCAAATGACTTATTGCACACAAATTTCAACCTGTACACCCATTTTTACCATGCACAGCAAAACCAACGGTAAATCATGTTTTACGCACCTATAACCATTGTGCATCACTTCTCTGTCGCACCAATAACTAGCGCACACTACTTTTCTGTCGTGCGCCAATATCCACCGCGCAAAAATTTGGTTATTGCACTATACATGTTGTGCACAGTTTTTGTATCACATGTTGATATTCTGCGCACATTTCACTCTATGCATTGCACCATGCCAAAGTTCCATACGCTCCACCACGCACAAATACTCTGCGTGCACCATTGACTAAACTGTCGCGCGACAACATATACCCATATTGCGCACGCTCCAACCAAACTCCTCTATGCTCTGCCAATACTGCATACAAGTCATGTTCCATTATTATCTCTGTGTACACTGCGTGCACCTTCTTATGCGTCTACACACCGCCCAATGCTAAATTTAGTGTGCGCACCCGCACACTAATATTTTTCGGCCCTCACACCATATTTTTCCACGCAGTGCCAAAATTTACCACACGCACTCGCACAGCATATTTTTCCACACAGTGCCAAAATTTAGCGCGCACACCAGCAAGCAAAAATTTTTCCACACAATGCCCAATTTTCACATATCACAAGATTTTTACTGCGCATCAATTCCTCGTGAATTTCATTGCAGAAATTGGGGCTTTTGCTTAACTTTCTCCCAATTACCATAGACATTCTACAACTATGAAATTTGTTCAATTTCAACCCGATAACACCAGTTCAACCTATGTAACAAAAAATCGTTGTGGGTTGACGTATCTGGAACAAATTTACCCAAAATCAGTTCACGAATTGCGAATTTTATTTACTAATATCGCTCCATCTATCATGGCTTCACTATAACTTCAAATTCGACCCATTCTAGATCCAAATTTGCTAGAACAGATATTAAATCGGGAATATCTCATCACTTGACCAAATTTCTCAATTTTTCCTGAATTCAACAATAGAAATTGTGCCAGATACCAGATATATAAAATATGCAGAACAGAAATAAAATGATAGAAATGAAAAAATAACAGTAAAATATCCAGCATAATCTCCACAATAACACAGAAATGATATAAGAACAACAATAGAAATAACACTTTGATTCAGAAAGCAATGTTCACAGGCCTCTTCGAGGGGGCAACCTCCAATCGAGCAGCGCTCTGTTACAATAATATCCAAGCTAGGTTTTTCATACCCTCGACCCTTATTTATACAAAATGTCTATCAAGAGAAGCATCTAGAGGAAGATACTTCTAGAAGCGGAAGCTTCTATTAGGTCTTCTTACATCTGCCTTATTCTATTTTATTGAAAGGCCTTATTAATATTGACCTTTATTACATCCAAATATATTAATCTACCTATGTGCAGGTTAGGACGCTAACATGTCCGCCCCCTTAAAAATAGCCTTGTCCTCAAGGCTTGAGATGAGGAAACTGTTGCAGAATGGTAGTTGGTTCCCAAGTGGCATCTGTTGGATTTGTATCTTTCCACCAGACTAGCACTTCATTGATGGTTCGCTGACACAAGCGACGCTCACGCTGGTCCAAAACTCCTTATGGTTGTATCCAAATGGATCCTTCTTCAGCTAACTCAGGAAGGTTGGTTTGAATTTGGCATCAAGTTCCAATCACCTTCTTTAAGCATGAAACATGGAAAACTGGATGTAGCTTCAATTGACTGGGCAGAGCTAACTGATATGTGACTTGTCCCACACGTTTAAGAACTATATAAGGATCATAAAATTTGGGTGCTAGCTTTTGACAATGCTCAGCCTTGAGGGAAGAATTCTTGTACTGTTGCAGTCTCAAAAACACCTGATCCCCTTCTGCAAAATGACGTTCAGAGTGACCTTGATCTGCTTGTTGCTTCATGGGATTTTGTGCCATGACCAAGTTCTCTTTAAGGGTACGAAGAATATCCTCTTGAACTGTAAGTGTTTGGTCAACCGCTTGGACCTTCGAGGTACCCGGTAAGTATGAGAGAACTGAAGGTGGCTTCTGTCCATATACTGCTTCAAAATGAGTCATGCGAGTAGTTGTATGGTAGAAAGTGTTGTACTACCATTCGGCTAGGGGTAGCCATTGAACCCACTGATGTTGTTTTTCATAAGAAAAACACCTCAAATATGTTTCCAAACACTTGTTGACAACTTCCATTTGACCATCAGTCTGTGGATGATAAGCTGTGATGAGATGGAATTGGGTGCCCTGGAGCTTAAACAGTTCTTGCCAAAAATTGCTTGTGAAAGTTGGGTCACGATCAGAAACAATAGAGTGGGGCATGCCATGAAGCTTGAAGACGTGGTCCATGAAAAGTTGAGCCACTGTGGATGCAATAAATGGGTGTTGAAGAGCACAAAAATGAGAATACTTGGAAAGGCGATACAAAACCACCATTATGACTCATTTATTCCCTGATTTGGGTAAGCCGATAATAAAGTCCATAGAGATATCCTTCCAAATAGCCAGTGGAATCGGAAGCGGTTGTAGTGTGCCCAGATATTTGACTGTTTCTCCCTTGTTTCATTGACACACCTCACATTCAGCTACAAAATTACGAATGTCCTATTTCATACCATCCCAGAAAAAAGAACGTTTGACTCTGTCATATGTTTTGGTGAACGCTGAGTGCCCCGCTGTGGGTGTAACATGAAGCTCAAAAAGTATCGTGGATTTAAGATTTGATTGTTTACTTAAATACAAACGGCCTTTGTATCGAAGCTCATCCTGTAGCCAAGAGTACCCTGGGGTAGCCAGAGCCTTGCTCTGCAATTGTTGGATCAGATGTGAACTTTTGGGGTCTTGAAGCCATTCCTGTCGCACAGCTTGGAGCCAATCGGGTACAATGAAGGAAAGAGAAAAAGGGATCCTTCTTCTTCATATTTTCGGGATAGTGCATCCGCCACTATATTGTCTTTTCTCTTCTTGTAAATGATCTCATAATCATAACCAAAGAGCTTAGTCACCCATTTTTGTTTCTCTTGGAAGGAAATGCGTTGTTCTAGAAAGTACTTGAGGCTTTGATGGTCGGTCTTGATTTGGAAGCGTTGCCCCAATAGATAAGGGTGCCACAACTCAACAACATGCAGAATAGACAACATTTCCTTTTCATAAATGGGTTTGCCCAAATTCCTTTCAGACAGTTGCTTGCTGGTAAAGGCCAAAAGTCGACCCTCTTGCATAAGGACAGCGTCGATTCCTTTCCCTGAGGCATCACATTCCAACACAAAAAGGTCTTGGTAAAATCAGGAAGGGCCATAACCAAAGTGGTGCACATGGTCGTCTTCAAGGTTTGAAAAGCTTGAGCAGCGGCTGGAGTCCAAGTGAAAGAGTTTTTTTTTAGGAGAGCAGTGAGAGGTGCTGCAATCTTTCCATAGTGCTTAACAAACTTGTGATAATACCCTGTTAAGCCCAGAAATCCATGCAAGCTTTTGACAGTCTTTGGGTGCGGCCAATCTTGCATAGCTTCAATCTTTTTCAGATCCACCCTGACGCCATCCTTGCCAACCAGATGACCCAAGTATTCTACTTCTGAGACACCAAAAGCACATTTAGACTGTTTTAGGAAAAGTTGGTGCTAGGAGAGGATATGGAGAACTTGATCCACATGAGTAAGATGGTCGGTCCAGGTTTTTCTATAGATGAGGATATCATCAAAGAAAACTAAGACAAAATGACAGAGAAAGGGATAGAAGACATGATTCATGAGGCTTTGGAAGGTGGAGGGAGCATTACACAAGCCAAAGGGCATGACCAAAAACTCATAGTGGCCCTCATGAGTGCGAAAGGTCATCTTGGGAATGTCTGCCTCTTTCATATGTATCTAGTGATAGCCTGAGCGAAGATCAAGTTTAGTAAAGAATTGGGTGCCACTCAATTCATCCAGGAGGTCATCAATGACTGGAATGGGAAATTTGTCTTTAATGGCCAATTTGTTGAGGGCACGGAAGTCCGAACACATTCTCCAAGAACCTTCTTTCTTTAGGACCATGACTACAGGAGAAGAGTAAGGGCTCGTACTAAGGTGGATAATGCCTGCATTAAGGATTTCCTGGACCATTTTCTCAATTTCATTTTTTTGTGAGAAGGGGTGGCGATATGGACAGATATTGGGAGGAAGACTTCCAGGTACAAGGGGAATGGAATGATCATGAACACTGTGGGAAGGAGGGAGGCCTTGGGGAGTGGAAAATACCATTTGATGTTTAGAAAGGAGAGCTTGGAGGTCATGCGGCACCGGGGGTGTTTCTATTGCTTGAATGGCATGGATTTGGGCAATGACACCAGAATGACCTTTTTGAGCATCTTTTCCATGCGATGGGAACTAATGATCTCAGGTGAACCAATAGTGATGCACTGGAATTTATATTGGTGGCCTTCCTGGTCGAATTGCATGGTTAATGCCTTAAAATCCATGAGAATGGGATCCAAAGTTCTTAGAGAATCGACACCCAACACAATGTCACAACCACCCATGTCGATAGCAAACATATGGGATTTTAGGTGGTAGTCACCGATTTGGAGATGCACATTTTCATAGTGCCCTCCATATTTCATGGAACCACCATTGGCAATCATGATTTGGAAATTATTGACAACATGGATATAGCAATGAGTTTCTTGGGCAATGCGGCGATGAATAAAATTATGGGTGCTTCCACTATCAACCAGAATGATGACCTTCTGATGCTTGATGTAACCAATTAACTTGAGGGTTTGGGGACCAAAAAAACCAGTGAGAGCATTGAGAGAAATGACGGGTTCTACTTCAGGAGGGTCTGAGGGAGAGGTTATGTCAGTGATTTCAGGTGACTTAGATATAAGGGAAGTTTCAACATCCTCTTCTGAAATATCCTCAGAGATAGCCATAAAAAGATTTTGTTCCTTACACTTGTGGCCCAAGAAATATTTTTCATCACAATTATAACAAAGGCCTTTGAGTTAGCGTTCAGCCATTTCATCCCTGGTCAATTTTTGGATTTTTAATGGGGCGAAGGGAGTAGTGGGAGTGACAGGTTTAGGGCGAGGGATAAAGGAGGGTTTTCAGTTTTGAGATGATACCACCTGTTGTGCTTCTTTATCCCTTTTAGTAGCCTCCACCCAAGGCGAGGGTCAAGCCATGAGGACATGGGACCGAATCTCCTCCTTGAGGCCACTAATAAAACACTCTCGAAAGAAAGCATCAGTCATGCCCTCTATTCGAAAGACCAGGCATTCAAAGGCAGCTATGAAGTATTCTATTGTTCCAGATTGCTTCAATTTTGTCAAACGGCCCAAATGGTTGGTGTCTGTATCAAAGCGTTCATAAAGCTCAGTCATAAATTGGGTCCAAGCAATATATCCTTGACGGGAAGTTTTTCTCCATTGCCACCATTACCAATGTTCTTGATCTAGATGGAGAACACCATACCGGAGTTTGGCCAAGTCATCGGTAATGCCATATAAAGAGAAATAATGTTCCATTTGGGTTACCCAACCAGTGGGGTTCGAGCCATCAAATTTGGTCACGTCCACCCGTGGAAGGTGTATGTCACGTTGAAAGTGATGGGACTGAAAGGTATGGGAATGGGAGGAAGTTTCGCATTCATTCTTTGGATGTGCTTCAGAGAAATGGTCATATGTAGGGATCTTCAGTTTGGTGCGGAGTGCTGCAAAGACAAATTCAAGCTGGGTGGTAAGTTCTTGTTTAACTTCCTCCATTGAGGACTGCATAGTTGTATTTATGGTAGCATTGATGGACGAATTGATGGAGGCAACAGTAGCACTGAGTTGTTTTACTTCTTTTTGGGTTTCTAGGAAACCGGATTGCATGGTGTTGAAGCGAGCTTCTAGGTCTTGGCTACGGGTATGGGCCATGAGGATGGGTGAACTGAAAAGGGGTGGGTGGGGTCAAATTTTTTGTCTAAAAATGATATGGATGAAAGTGATAAGGGAGGAGAGATGAATCCAATGGAATAGGTCTCAAATAATGGTGAAAACAATTCCAGACTTTTTTTTTTTTACACCTGCAGAGTTATACTCCGGTCTGAAGAATACTGCAGTGATGAAATCCCCAAATGTTTAACCAGAAAGAGATGTGTGTTTACTTGGCAACCTGAACACAGTTGCGCGATAATAGATCTGGTTTGTTTTTAATTTGTTTATGTTTCTGTCCCCCAAGGGTTAGGTATTCAAGGGTTCTACAGACAAGGGTTTTCCCTGTGCTATAGCTCTCTGATATACATGAGGGGTCCAACAATAGTACTCGGCCCAATATCTTGGGGCACTAACTAAGGAGGATAGACTGTACCCTTAGTCGTACTACCTGACTACCCAGGTACTAGAGAGTATCTTCCCGAGTGTTGTTCTCGGTGACACTATAGCAGTCCAACGACTGATAGGTTTATCTAAAGAGGGCTTCAGGAAATCTAGGTCGATCTGTACACAGGTGTTGTCTGATGCGCTACCACTCGAAGGGGTACCAACAGGGGTTACAAGGGTGGCCAACATATGTGCGCTTAAGAACCACTTGTATTTCCTGCGTGTATGAATCCCTCAACCACAGGTTTATGTGTGTAACGATAGATCTCTATGGTTTAAAGACACCGGAATACGTCTCTACCCTGAAAAAAAATTCCCACAATTTCTGCCAAGGAAAGTGCTCTGATACCACTTGCAAGATACTAGATATATAAAATATGCAGAATAGAAATAAAATGCTAGAAATGGCAGAATAACAGTAAAATATCCAGCATAATCTCCACAATAACATAGAAATGATATAAGAACAACAATAGAAATAGCACTTTGATTCAAAAAGCAATGTTCACAGGCCTCTTCGAAGGGGCAACCTCCAATTGAGCAACGCTCTGTTACAATAATATCCAAGCTAGGGTTTTCATACCCTCGACCCTTATTTATACAAAATGTCTATCAAGAGAAGCATTTAGAGGAAGATCCTTCTAGAAGCAGAAGCTTCTATTAGGTATTCTTACATCCGCCTTATTCTATTTTATTAAAAGGCCTTATTAATATTGACCTTTATTACATCTGAATATATTAATCTACCTATGTGCGGGTTAGAACCCTAACAAATTGGGGCTTTTCTCAATTCCATGCCATTTTTTCTAAATTCACCATAGACGCTCCGCAACTTGAAATTTGGCCACTTCAAATCCTCTATGAAATTTCACGTCAATTTAACTTCCTTGGCCCATCCAAGCTCAGTGTTGAAAACTGAAGCTATGATTGTTAGAAAAATAGGACCATGGAGCAATAAAATAAAACAAATGCGGAAACAAAACACGGAAGATACACAATACAATAGAGACACAGATTTATGTGGTTCACCCAGTGTGGGCTACGTCCACCAGAGAAATTGCCAACTCCTTCCTTTATTATTATCCAGCATATGAAGGGATACAACCTACAGCAAAACCCGTTGTAACTTCCTCTTCTTTCTCTCACAGTCTCCTATCTCAGAATACAAATTCATTGTCATACATAGCCGCAATACATTTTCCTCATAAAAGAGGGTTTCCATCTAGGGAAAAAAAACCCTAATATAATTTCTACCGTTAGATCTGCGATCTTATAATGAAAAGTCCAGATTTACAATGAAATTACAATATACTTTTACAAGGCAATTTTTCCTTCGGGGGCTTCGCCCCCAAACCCCTGCTAGGGGGCCGCTTTCCCCTAGTTGGGGGGATAGCCCCCTCAGACCCCGCAGAGGGGGTACCCCCCCTCTATACTCCCCCGCGTGGAAGAGTGTACATACTTCTGGGGTGTAAATACTTCATGGGGTATAAACACGGTTGAAAGTAAAAGACCTCTTAATCAAGAAGATAATCAGGCTCCACAACCAACAATGATACCATATTTTAACGTCCCAGTCACCCATGTTCGAGCCACGCTACACGAGAGAACACTTTTGTTCTCTCAACAGAACATACCATAACATACTCAGCATCCAACTGAGTTATGCCACATAAATTTCTCCAAACTGCATGCAATTAAAATATATATACACACAGAACTCTTGTAGAAACATATGCATAAAACATAAACAGACAAATACATTTTGTAATTGCACAGATTCATACTGAAATAACATTAACATATACATGCATCATATACAGGCAATACCCATAAAAATAAACACGTAAATAAAAATGCAACATGTAAATTTATCACACAATTGACACTTATCTTTGTAAGAATATCACCAATTGTGTGCAGACCTTCCATGAACCTCCCGACCTTAGACCACACTGCTCATCACTCTCAGCAGTGGATCACCCTCGAGCTGGGACTAAACTCCACCCAGGTAAAGGGGTTCCTAACCAGGCTAATGGCTCATGGACAACAGGAAAGACTCTGTCACATGTTCCTATTCAAAATAACAGCCTACAGTCCCTCATTCCCCACATGCCTGTCCCACCCTAGGAAATGTGCCCCTTCTATGCTCAACAGTACTTCGACTGCCCCACTTCCTTTCTGGGCTTCAACAACATGATGGATAGGAAGTCTCAGAGCCCTGCAACTGTAGTTTAGCACCTTTAGGAAATCAATTCCTAGCAATTCTCTCACCAAGAGAGAAATTGCTCACGGGCCTAACAACCCACCTCTTCAATCTCCCACGGGCCTGGCAACCCACTTCTTCAGTCCAAATCCAAAGATAATTAGCTACACAAACAGATATGGCTATGGATACAGTTCAGGTATAGTGAAATGAATGTATGAAAGATAACTGACCACGTGAGTGAAATGGTCATGGAGTCATAGCTGAATGATTAATGGAATGATGGAAAAGATGATCGGAAATGAACTAAGTCCCAACAATATGTATGCATGTCCCCAACTTGACACTTTTCATGTTGGGTGTTACTTTGGCCCACTTGTCCCCAATTTTAGAACTTAGGATAAAATAATTATCCATACTTTATACTTAAGAAATATTAATATAAAATTCATTTTTGGCTTAAGCTCCCTAGCTTAGCCCTTTTTACTTAACTTTTAGCACCCACCCTTTCCCTAACTAGTGGAGTTTAGTCCCCCGTCTCTTTTATCGCGGTCGGTCTTCACACATCAATGTATTTTATATTAATCATGAGACATATACAAAAATAGGCGCACTGGCCTTCAACATCTAGGCTCTCCGGCCTAATCAAAACATAAGTATCCTAGCTTATAATAACTGGCTCACTAGCCTATAAAACATAGCATATACACAAAGGCTCGCTGGCCTGAATATCGTGCGCACTAAAGATGTTGCACGTGGTATCCTGGAATGTGCACATTTCATCATTTTGATGCGCAATACATGTGCACACTATGCCATGAAAGGTGCATACCAAATTATATCTAACAACTCACCAGCTTACATACATTTGTATTTACATTTACAATTGGGTTCAACCTAGGGATATTACAAAACTAGACTATTTGGAATCTAGAGGGGTGAGCAATTTCTTATTATTTAAAGGTATCTCTATCTATTTGTCTGTCAAATCTATCATCTTTCTTATCTTATAGGATTCTTTGTGAACGTAAATCAAATTCATGCACTGGAGGTAAGCCTAGTAATTCTGAGGGAAATACATCTACAAACTATGATAGTACTGGGTGTGACACATTGAGTACGTTGTTTCTATCACTCACTACCTGGCTTTGCCTCCACAACATTTGCATAATATCCATTACCATAGAGACAACTAAATCAAAATTTGTTCCATGAAGGAGTGACATGGTGCAACAATTGAGCTACAGGTGGAATATGAACTGTGATATAAGGAAGGTAAAGTCAGGATCATTCTGAAACTACGATGCAATTATCCTAAAGTTGATCAAAGTGCCAAGGTGAATTCCCTACTTTGTTGAGAAAGACAAGAGATATGACTTTCCTTTCTCAAGTAGCAGTGAAGATAAAGAGAACAACCCATGTCTGCTATGGCGCCTAGTGGTTCGCTCTCACCTTGCTTAGTAGGCTTTCTCACACCTTTCTCAGCCCGCTTGCTCCCACCTTGCTTAGTATGCTCGCTTGAAGAAGTGTCTTATGGATTACTACCAAAAAACATTGTGGAATAGATAAGTTTTATGTAATACAGTTTTTGTATAGATATATCGAACGCGTGGAAAATAATTTCGTACTTGTCAAGTATGTGCATAGAGCACGCTGCTTGGAAGGTCATTAGATTATTTTTTTAATTTCTATGACTAAAAGTTGAAAAAGGACGTTGGAAAAAGAGAAAACCATAAATAGTTAGAAATTTACTTACAAATGATTAAAAAATGAATGCTTTTGAATGTGCAGTTATCATAGCCGCTAGCTGTGAATATCAATTTTACACTTGAACCTCTGTCGTATAATCAGGGTTTATGATCAAATATTTTAACCTTTCCATGATCTCTATCATTTCAGTAGATTCTCATGGTTCTATTATAAATTCAAATAGAAGTTGCCTGAGCGTGTGGCTTTTAATGCTAGTGACAAGCTTGGCTTTGAACTGCTGGGGTCCATGTTGGTCGTCGACTTTGGATGCACAGGGCATACTCTCTAAGCTTCCCCAGGGTAAGGTCATCCGGGGGTACGATCTCATGGAACGATGATGCCAAATTTGACAACGAAAACACCCTCGACCGTTGACGAGAATCTCCACAGGCTTTACCTTGTCGAGGAGAACGCTGACCAAAGCCCCAAGATTGTTAATGCCATTGCCAATCATTTTCGCTCTATCTTACTCCTCATTTGTACACGATTCCAATTGGATTATGAGCACTGGGATTTGATCGGTTTTGATGCTATGCTCGGGATTCATATTATTTTCATCTACATGTGCATACTATGCAGTCTGGATGAGGAATTTTGGGGGTGAAAGTATTGACAAAGAGAGAATTCGAAGGAAGGAGAGAAAAGGGGAGATAGCGAGTCTGGGAGATATTGTAGTCGTAGGAGTCATAAATATTTTGATTGTGTAATCTAGCTAAGAAGATGGGGATGGTGTATAAAATGAAGAATAATATAAGATCCCTGGAGGTAATAACAAGGAACGATGTGTCACCTAAATCGTATATGAATACAAACTAAATATTTGTAACATGTAGGCTTGTGGAGAGTTACTTCATTATTAAATAAGAAATTTTCACACAAAATAATATATCAAGCTACAAGATTATAGTCAAGGGCGTATGGTTATAACAAAGTCATCCAAATGTAAAACTTTTTGTACATTCAATATTGTAAAACTTTTTTCTTCAAAGTTCTAATAGAAAAACAGCCAACAGAGCAGAATTATGTGCATTTTGTTCACTTTTTATTACTTCTATTCTTAATATTGTAACGATGGGAAGCGAAAATATAAAACGACAGTTTTATTCTATTGACATCTATGCCCTTTGTTTTTATTGTATTTTGGATTGTAGAAAGAAACTATCAAATGTGTCAGGGAAAACTTGAAGCAGTAGGATTTTCAAAACTCTGAATCTGCAAACAATTTTCTGGAAATGAAAAGAAAAACATTGGCTTGTAAAAAACAACACAGTGATTTCATTTAGTGATCGTTATAGTTATACGACCGAACTGGTCTCACGTTACTTACTTCTGGTCTCACCCATAGCAAGGAAGGAAGGCCCCCGCACACCTTTACGAGGGAAGATCTGTTATTGATGTTACCCCAAAGCACTCTTCGCAAAACCAGAAGTAGACCAAATTGAAGTTGGAGTAGATTGGTTGCTTAATCACCATAAAAGAAAGCAGTTAGGTGTTGCGATTTTAGAGAGCTTTGTTTCTTTATCAATATTTCCCCCTTCGTTACCTTATTTGTTGGTGTGATTAAGCTCCCTCTCCTTAAAACAATCAATCGAGTAGCTATTCCACCAAATAAGAACTATTTCACCGGCAGCACGAGCTGGGTTGAGCGTAGCGTTCTGGCACAGACACCCCCCCCTTTTCTCTCCTCGGGGGCTGCTCGACCTCCCGGTCTAGGATAGTTCAGTCACCTGAGTCATATCGACTCTTCGGTTCCTTGCTGGAACCCAATGCAAATTCTCACAGATTCCTCTTTCTCCAAAGTGCAAGTTCTATCACCCCGTGGCCCTCTTCTTGGATTTTTTGAAGAAAGTTGACAGCGGTACTAGTTCTCTGTGCTAGGCCCTTTAATCAAATGGCCTCGGGCTATGACCCAAGGCTAAACTCTAACGGGCACTTCGGGCTCCGGGCTTCGTATTTTTTCACAATAGACAACTCCTATTTCTCCGAACTCCGAATCGGCGAATACAACTAGGTGCAAGGATCAACAGTCTCTGTTACTCCCTTAGATCAACGACTGTGATCTATTCAGACGCTGGCCTTTGGGAGTCTCTCTGCTCTACTCTCCCCTTTTCTTCTGGAACACCACTTCTTCGAAATGTGTGGACTTCCTCCACGTGTCCCTTCCAGAGCCCACGGTCTAGATTCACTCTGCTCCTCGCGACTTCGTGAAGATTTCCATTTTCTCTTGGCGAATATTCTGGAACTATATCTCCCAGATCTTCCAATCTTTCACCACTTGTCTCCTCTTGATGATGGGTGATTCCGCTTGAATTCAGGACTTCTAGACTTGGCAAGTCCTCACTCCTGCGCACACTTAGCACTTCTCTCGTTGTCCGAGACTTGGACTTATCTCGGCATTTTTGCACTCCTTACAGGAATTCTGCATGTGATGGTGCTATTTCTTCTAAGCTTTGCTCGGCTCAAACCTTGAAGGTTCTCGGATCTTCTGCGTCCTTCTACGGACCTTCTAGTGCCCTCCTGACAAATCAATGCTCTTTCTCCTGAGCTTGTAATATGAACTCACTTTGTCTGTGGCGCACTCCTTGCGCTCAGTTAAGCCTTCAGACGGCTTCCCCCCAACACTCGAGAATTAGTCGGTCCAGTGTGCACTCGCACCTACTCAATGCCCTCCTGGTAGAGTATTCAAAAACTTTGTGCTATGCTTCCTCCTGCGCAGACTTTCCTTCAAGGTATTCAACAACCTTGAATTTCTCCCTTGAGTCTGTGAATTATTCTGGTGTGCCCTCTTGGCACATTCTCCTCTGACTCGAAAGAGTTCATACACACACTCCTTGCATCGGCTCACAGAGTTTCAACTATCTGTCCTGCACTCCCTGCACTTAGCCTAAAGAACCCAGAAATAATCCATCGAACTCACAGATAGAGGATTCTATCTCTATCCCTACAGATGAACTCTAACATACACACCTACAACATAAACAAACATGACTGACATTCACAAAGAAAACATCCATTACAAAGGAAATTGCAAACAATCGAATTTGTTCTTTCCTATTAACGAAAGAATGCCAATTACAATATATGAGTCTGGACTGCAACTGAGTCTTGACTCTCAACTCTCCTCTTTGGCTTACAATGATTTTCCATCCATCTTCAGTAGCCTCTACCAGCATACAATACAAATATTTATACAAGAGGGCTCGATGACCTTTCCCTCCAAGCTACGTTAGTGGGTGAGATCGGAAGA
>CBVK0101486824.1:0-21297 GCA_900067695.1 Picea abies
TTTCCTAAGGTTTTTCTATGCTATATTGATGTTTGGTTCTTAACAGAATTGGCATCTAGGTATATGTGGCACTACCACAAGCTGCCACATGGCATAACACATGGCTTAGAATCACTTGCCACCTGGCATGACACACTACCATTTTCTGTCACCTAGTATCACACATGTCACAACCCATAATCGACACATGGACATGCCATTGTATGCCACTTGGCATGACACATGACACGCGTACCACTTGACACGTGGCACCAATTTTTCTATGAGTTTTTTCCCAAATATTCCAAAACAAGGTAACATGTGGCACCAACGATGGATGATACATGGCCCTCCCAAGTCATGAAACATGGGTCATTCATAGTGCTACACGTCACTGTCGGGACATTTATGGTGTTATAACGACCTGAAGGATCAAAAAATGGATATTTTTCCATCGTATGGAAACTAAAGGGGACATGTCTCACCACCTGGTGGCCATGGAAATCTGGACCTCGACGCTTAAATTGTATCTTGTATACTAAAATTCCTCTTGGTTCATTATCTGGGGATTACGAGATGATTAAGTGTCATTAATCACAAGGTTAGAACCCTCGGTCTTCACCACAAGATCTACGGCTTAGATCCGTTGGATCCACAGATCTGAAAACTCATATTTTAAGTCGCTCTTCTAAAGGATTAATCCTAACTGGGGCCCACACTTGACCTTCTAGCAGGTCAAACAATGACAAGTGCCAATCTCTTGACCTCATGTCTGCTAGGTTGGCATGCCACATCGCACCTGAAATCACCCTCTCTCTCTCATGCTTACGCTTATATATATAAATAAAAGGTTTGGAACCCCATGTGGGAACCCTACCTTCCGGGTATCGGTCATTGGGTGTTTTAACGAGGTATTTTACTCAAAACCTCCTAATATACCGATATTCGATACGTTGGTATATCGACTTGAACCCCCTCCTTAGATTTGTTACAAACTCAATGGTTGATATATCTTGACCTGTGGATCACATGATTGAACAAACGAGGTGCTAAAAAAATTATTAAGTCCAAAAGTATCCACCCATCAGGGACCCACACTTGGTCTGTCAACCACTCACAGGTCACCATGTGTCGTCGTTCGACGCAGTAGATGCTATGTTCACAATGACACCTCATACCAACCTAATATTTACTTCACCTCAGTTATATGTGATAAGGTAATGAACCAGGGGATGCAACCATGTTCCCAGGGTTCTCGTTCCTCCTATACGATTTACAGTTGGTGTTCAACCCAAAAATGATCCAACAATTCATATTTTATTGGAATGATTTTCAAGGAACTATGATGTGTAACCAACCCAGTTGTGGACAACTGAGATTGAATCTTAGTTGAGGGATCAAAAACTATTGAATCTTATCACTGCAACTAGACGTTAAGTGGATTATCATTCACACTTTAGGATACATAAACTAATATCCTTCCTGGGTCCTCCATAAGGGAACATGCAAAAAAATGAGAATCCCAAATCCTGCGACTTCTCTTAGTAATATCCACATCCACCCAGCTAGACTATGCCACCTAAAAATATCTAATCTCTGATACAAATTTCACTCCTCTAAATGTGCTACTTATGTACAATATTTATGCACAATATATACAGGGTATACATGCAACATATTTAGGAAAACCATAATAGAGATACATAATTCGAACAACAATTACCATGGAAGAGAATGCATAATTACAGTTCTTGTACCATTTAAACAACAATATACTGGAATATAATAACACAACATATACTCAATGCAGGAACACACAATTATTCATACAATAATTAAAACAAACACTTGGAAAACACTTAACTAATATAAATGCCTACCAACTGTATGCAGACCTTCGATTTTCCTCCTAGCCTTAGACTTTGTTGCTTATAACTCAACAACAGGTCACCCCCAATCCAGGCATAAAATCCACTAGTAAAAAGGCTTCCTAAGCCAACTAGGGTCCACAATCAATACCAAAATGGTCTAGGAAAAGGTACTAAACCTCAACACCACTCCAAACTACAACCGCTCATTCCCCATCAACCAGCACAACCCAAGGTAGTTTTCCCCCTTCTTCGCACCACGATCCCTTAGGCTACACCACTAGAATTCTAGGGCTCCAACATAGGATGAACAGGAAGTCTTAGATAATTTTGTCTCCAAGAGTTCCATTTTCTCTCAGAGGTCTCTGGGTACCCTCCAGACCTCACACTGGGGAACATATCCCCACACTTATCTCTCCAAAAAACCCAAGGAGAAGTGTACACACACCCAGATCCACCTAGGATCTACAAGGTACTTTCATCTCCATAGATCCATTATCCATGATGGTTCTTTCCCCATCTATAATGAATGACTAGAGAATGAGATTAGTAAGGATAATAGCCTCAAATATTACTCAATGTAAGTATGTGATGGAAGCAGGGTACTAATGGTAGTAGAAGAGAGTCCTCCTTTCCACTCTCATGAGCATGATAGTCAACAACACCCCCATGGTTGGATAGAATGATGTGAATTACACTAAATTCCCTCATTATATTGCATGTGCCTCAAATTACACTTGTCACTTCATGAAACCCCATTTTCACCCACCTAGTGGTTTGTTCCCTTTATTTGGGAACTTAGGATAGAATAATGTATCCCATGAATTATCTTTTATAAAATATTATTAAAATATTCCCTTGGCCTAATCCCCTTAGAATTATCCCCTTAACCTAAGACTCTTAACCCCCTTTACCTCTCTAGTGGAGTCTATCCCCCTTACTCTTTTATCAGGTTATTATGCAACAATGATGTGATTTTATTAATATCTAAGTACGATTACATAATACACATGATAGGCCTACATGCCTTTTAGCATCTAGCTCACCAACCTATTTACTACATGGGCACTATGTACCTAAGAATCAAGGCTCACTAGCCTATATGATAAATTACAAGTGGGGTTCAACCTGGGGGTATGACATCCCCTCTTCATTTTTATAGAGGTGGTACTCCTCTTTCTCACTCTGATTGTAAATTCACTTATTTAAACAATAGATTTAAGAATTCATATTATCTATACCTAAGAGTTGACCAAATGGTAAAAAAAATGAAAAATTAATGAATGGTAAACCATAGAAAAATAATAACCTAAATTGAAATATATTGAATAACTATATCTATTACATCGAATGCATTCATAGAGTAAGTGGAAAAGGTTTCAAAGAAATATATATAAGCAATAAAATAAATGAAGGCCCAAATAGAGGTATTTAAATTATTTCAAACATTTAAACTCATAAAGATGATATCGAAACACATACTCAAGATATCATGATTTAATGAATGTCATGAATCAAAAAATTTATGAGCTTCACAAATAATTCTCTATGAGAGTCCTTAAAAGAAAATTACAAATTGGTTGTCCAAGTTCAAATAAAATGTGTGCACAAATCATCACAACGTAATATTTGTGATACTTAAACAATAAAAGGAAATGTGTTCATCCTTGTGGACTAGGATGAGATTCCTCAGAACCATATAGAAGAAGAGGTAACCTGGAAGAAGAGAGAAAATCAATCAGGATTGGCATTACATGTAAACAATAAGCACATAAATATGGATGATTAGAGATTGATATGAAATAAAGGAAATTTCTTCAAAATAGGTGTACTAAAAAATTGAAAATAGATTCTGATTGATGGATTTCCTCTACTTGATCCTTTGATAGAGATTTATAAATATATGTGGAACTTGGACCCTCCCAATGCAACTTATTCCTTGTAGTTATTGAGGATTAGCTCTTTCATTCATTGAATTCTTGAGCCAATTTTTGTTATATTCTTTTAACGACAGAATTGTTATTTCCTACTTTACTCGAAGAAAAAATATATCATCTTATATTTCTTTTCATTCAAAGCATAATTGTTGTATTTATGTTAGATCATATTCATTATCATTAACAAAGTTAACGAACCATCGTTTTATTTCTTCTTATGGGAAACTAGTGACATAGCCAAACTTACTACCCCATGAAATCTTGAGGATGTTTAACTCATACTATAATTTATCCTTGGTTAACACCATTGAATATCTAATTAATGGTGCCCCCTCAAGTACCTTAACTATTTTTGTTGATTTTAAAAATGAATCACTTATGCTTTCCTCAATATTTTTCCAACTTGCAATTAATTCCAACAGGACCTCTATTCTTACTAACCAACCAACCTTTATTTGTTTGATTCTATTTTTTGAGAGTATATATTGTTGCTTCCTATTAAAATAATTCACATCTGATAATCAGGATACAAATGTACTCAAATCATTACTATAAAAATCCTTGTCATTGTCTAATTCTTGTCAAAGGAAATCGGTAAGAGAAGAAATTCTTTGAGAAAGATTTTGTACATTAGTGGCTACTTCCCATGCTTCCAAAATTTTGTTGAGTCACTTGCTTATGTTATCTACAACATAATTTATGATACCACTTAACAATTTGGCATCCTTTCTTACTCTAGTAGATGTTCCTAGTGTTTCTTGTAGAAATGTTTCTAGAACCACAATAGACAATGCTTGTACAAATAATGTCCTTGGACTTAAAGCGTCCTCCATTTCTCTTATCCTCTTTTTTAGTCTGATATTATCTAATTCATGTTCTATGATAGAATGGGAAAGATCATATCCAGTGGTGAGATCTAACTTGAGTATTCCAAAAGGTCCAACTCCTGAAACATCCACCTATGAATTCCACTTTTCTAAGACCTTTTTATTATTAACATGAATTATTTAAATATGCACTTTTCTAGCTTATTTATTGTATTTATTTTTATGTAAATTTAAGGTTTGTTTCTAAAATATTTTTGGTCCCTCACGGGACAGACATTCCACCAATTCTTGACTCTCATCTACATGTACTACTACCCTTTTGGGTACTTTGTTATCATTATCAACTTCCATCTGAACTAAATCATCACCTGGGAATTCAAGGTTCTGAAAATGTTTGTTGCTATAACTCATTTTTCTCTTTGTCTATCCAATAGTATATTGAAATAAAGGCGGGGGGAGGGGGATCATCTCCATCACCTCCTCTTCTACATATTTCATTAATCTCTCCTTTACTCACATTAATCTCTTGGATTCTATGGGTGGAGGTAGAACTCTTATGTCGGAGGCGAGTAGAACCAGTATGAGCACTAGTCTCAATTTTACCTCTTTTCTTACATTTTCCTTGTTGACGTTCATTATTCAAATTTATATTTTTATCTTGGGTGTTTGAATTGATCTTTGTGACCGAATCATTGTTACAAATTTGTTTCTCTTTACTGGAGACTGCTCTTGTGGTGTTAGGATCATTATCACCTGATCCTTTTGTGACTTCTAGTAATATTGCAAAAGTAATACTATAAACAATTGAAGATAAATGAGAAGAATATTTTCCTTTAGGATCAAATACTTTGAAGGATTCAACTTCTTTCAAATGGAATCAATTCAATAATGCAACTTGTTTCATCCAAATGAGTTAGGCCTCTGATTGAAATGGTAGTGATGCAAAATGGTAAGGAAATAAACTTCCTCTTCTTTTTTTTGTCAAATAAGGAAGACCAAGACTTGTATTGTCTATAAACTTCAACAAAAAAATATTTATCACCCACAAAAATGGGGAGAAGGAATGAATTTCCTTCAAACCCATAAAACCTAATGTTAGTGGATTCGTCCTTGTATACATAAATTCATTTTCTCCTGAGAAAATTTAAGGCTTACTGTGTAATTGTCAATGGTTGCATCCCAATGAGAATGTATCTAAATTCTCGGATGAATTTATCTTGAACTTGGAAGAATTTATATGGGGCCATTGGGGGTAACCCTTCAAATACATTACATTACACTATATAAAATACCAAATATGCGGTCATGAAAAACCTCTTTGTCATAATGTAATTTGACAATTGATAATAGTTTTCAACTGAAAGAATTTCATTCTAGTCAAATACTACTTTCATGTGAACTAAGAAGTGTAGCACATACAAAATGTGCCTAGGAATGAAGGATGTAGAGTCATGTCCCACCAATCATGAGAAGATCCAAGAAAAATCTTGATATGGCTCATACAAAATCCATATATACATGTGAGTAGTATCAATTGGCATTGTTGAATATGATGCCAGGAAGTCCTTCAACAAAATCACTCCACCACCTTGTGCATATAGAAAATAATTGGTCTCCAGAATCCTTAGATATTTATCTAGAGTGGGGATTCATAGCATTCTCTTGAATACCTTTGAATTCAAAATAATGGGATTCATCTCTTTAGAAAAAACTTGAATCATTCTATGCTTGGAGTCAAATCTACTTGTGCATCAAGAAATTAATTCTATGACATCGAAAGCTTCATGCATGCAACCATCCTTAGTTGTACCATTTTTCCAAATTTTATTAGCAATTTTTTCTCAAGAGTAGGTTGTACTGATATGCAATCGACTAGTGAATATGTTTATTCTAACAAGCGAGGGATTTGACAGTATCTTCGCAGAAAGGTTTTTTTTTTTGTCTAATTTCGATATTTCACTCTTTTAAATACACTTTGAGATATGTGAAGGTTATTAATATGAATCACGAATATTAACTTATAAGAGGATAATATCATTAATACTTCTTAATGATACATCCTTTCATTATGTTCACTTTCCTTTGGAATGAACACAAACTTTTAATAATAATTATCCTTCATATCAAAATGATCTTTTTGAAACCATGAAAACTAAGCCTCGTTTACTTCTGAAAAATGACTTTTCCTTGTGAACTGGGTAATCATAAATGCACCATACATTTCCTTGAGAATGAAAATTGGGAATGGTTTTAGTGCAGAAAATATACTAAGTATGAGAAAATTGGTCCATGAGGAAGGTAAAGAGACAAGTCTTGTAGAGGAGTGAGTCGTGCAAAGAAATGAATCATGTGAGAGAAATGATGTGAAAAAATGGTTCATGAAGAGAAATGGCTCATGTCAAGTTCTTTGCATGATATGTAACTCATAATTGATTAAGTATAGGTTATTTGGTAAAAAGGGGATATAGAAGGCAATGTGGGAAAAAGGTGTCGTGGATAAAAATATGTTGCAAAAAATCATCGATGCAGAGGGGAAGTGTTATGGAGAAATGGTCATTTGTTGATTTATTTACATGAGACATGATTCATGAATAGGATAAATATGGGACATTAATATAGGGAGGATGATATTCATGTGGAAAGATTAAATTTCGAAGAAACAGGTTTTGCGAAGAAGTGGTTGTTTGATGGGTTCTCCACCTTTGCATTAAATAAAAATTGAAAATAGACTAAGTGTCAATTTATGCAAGAAAAATTGAAGTACCAATGCAAAGTGAAAATAAATAGTTTCCATGAAGAGCACATAGTATAAAATTAGTGTCAGGATTCTCCGCATGGTGCAATTTATGAAAATAACTAAGTGTTGGAAGTGTATGATTTTTTCATGAAGTGATGAGGAGATGTAGAACTTCTATGGCATGCAGAGAATGATGGATTGGAATAGAAGGGAATTTTTTCGACATAGAAAATCTTAACTTGAAGTAAAAGGTTGAGACATGAAAATGAATCAACATTTCAATGCCAACTATGGGACAGTGATCCCTTGTGGGTTGCTGAGAACCCATAAGGCCTTGATCATTGGGCATGGAGTCAAAAAAAATTATATACACAAAATGGATATGAATAGTGAATGTAAAAATTGGACTATGTTACACTGGTCATTCAAAACAAATGGGATGAACAAAGGAGGAAGTGTTTCAAATACTTCCCATTTACAATCATTTTTAGAATTTTTCCATCCATGCCTTTCAACAAATAAGAATGGAAATCATAATTTTTCTCAATCTGATAATGATCCGAATTTTATTGAGAACAAAATGAAGGCAGATATATAACAAGGAAATACAAAGATATAGTGTAAGAAACACAAAGATACAATAAAACTCAATTCCTATTAATGAAATGAAATATATAGGAACTACAAAATACATAGTGAAATGAACTCGCTAGAATGGTGGCAACGTATATTTGAGAAGAGATGTGACGACTACTCACATTCGCAGGAAAATGATTACAATTAGGCTCAAAAGCAATTTTTAATAGAAAGGATTAATAATAAAAACCTATACATCCAAAACCATAACCCCAGAAGATGAAATTCCAAAAGGTTTGTGGGCCTCTATGGGGGTATTTGATACGCCAACTTCCCAAGGATGTAAATTTTTCATACAATCTTTGTTTTGAGATCTCGGTATACCATCAGAAAGGTCTAGTCAAGAATTACACATTTTGTTTTTACTAGCATCTTTGTTGGAATACATGTTAGACGTTGCCATGCCAAAAAAATGTCATTTAGGGCCTCAAAATGGCCTGAGAAGTTTAGGACCCTAAAAACTATAGAAAAACTACCAAGGTGGAAAATTGTGTTTTGAGCCATCGGAATAGGTGGGTGGCCACCAATATCCATGTGAATCATGTTTATGAGAACCCATAAGGCCTTGATCATTTGGAATGGATTTGAATAAAATTATCTACAAAAAATGGATTTGAATAGTGAATGTACAAAGTGGACTATGTTAAACTAGTCATTCAAAACCAATGGGATGATCAAAGGGGGAAGTGTTTATGATGAACTTATTGGTCAATTTCCAAGGGATACATATATTATTACACACTATGTAACAACTACATCACTATATAGTTTCTCTCCATAAAACTCTTTGTACTTCTTTCACACTAAAATACGCAAAGAATGGATTACTCTTCTAGTAGCTTCACCAATCAAGTTGTTCCAAAATTCTCCCAAGTTCCTCTCTTAATAAATGTTTCTATCTCTTCACAAAAATCCACTAAAATGAAACATTGAACCACTCTGATAGAACTATAATCCCTCATTGTTCCAAAACATTTTATAGATTCTTATGAAGTCGATATGAACTTCATACATTTGGTGTCTCAATATCATTTTCGAACCAGATTCAACATTTCTCCCCTTTGTTTCCTTGTAACATGATCATATCTATAATATAACTATGGATTCCTATTGATTCACACTCAATGGGTTTAATCCACAAAAAATCATCTTTACAATTGTATCCATTTTATACTGACAAAACCAAGAACTAAATTTGAGTGCTTAATCACCATATATATCTTGATAGTCTCAACGTGATCGTATAAATGATCCGTCGAACACAATTCAACAAGATAACTAAGAAAGTTTCACATTATTTGTGAAGGGATTCGATCCTTATTATTTCATGCACACAAACAACTTTTAATCATGTCCATTCATGATTTCAATGGATTTTAAATGTAAATTTGACTCTGCTTCGCTCTTCAGTCATAACTATTGGTCCATCCTAATTTTAATGGATAACTTTAACAGAGTTTAAACCTCTAACATGCACACTTGAATTTGGAAGAGATTCACTTCGAATAGAAGATATTTATCAAACTCTGCTAACAATTTGGAAGAGATTCACTTCGACTAGAAGATATTTATCAAACTCTGCTAACAATTATTAACTCCATGAATTGTCACAATATCTCACAGAGACATGAAATTCACTTCCATAAGATATGTAGAATGATGAACTTTTGTCTTCTCTCAATTTAATTACTAAAAATGAATTTACATAAGGTATTTTTCCTTTATTTTTCTAGTTTTACATTATATTGGCCTCTTCTAGGACCTCTTGGCCACACTCGGCCCTTATTTCATACACACACCTCTCTCATTCTGCCCAATTCCTAACCCTTCAATGCACGTACACTTACATATTTGTGCACAAGAATGCTGACACCAGAAATTGGTTCAAATACACAAAATACTCTATTAACAAAATCCTAGGATTACTCACTCATCTATAATATCCATCTAGGATCCTTAATCCTTCGATATCTCCTCAAAAAAATAAGATTGTATCACATATTTGGCTTCCAAAACAATTCTTCATTAACTAAAACATTCTCATCCAACTAATTCCAAACTATGAAATCCTTCTAGAATTCAAATAAAACATGGAATTTATAAAAAAATAAGTTAGGGAACCAAATCCCTTGGTAAACTCAAAGACCACTTAGGCCAAATAAACAAGGTTTATTTTGGAGGAAAATGCTCCTGCATCAGACTCCCTGGATTAAAATGTTTCATGATCTCATGATCATGTACCTTCAATTGCTTCATCCTTATTTGTACCCATTATCGATGTTGTCCATATGCTCTATTGCATATTATATTCGATGTTTTCCTTCATCTTTGAGGATCAATTTTTTTTTTCGCTTCTTACACTGTTGGATACCCTACAGCCTCATCTCTGGTTGAGATTTTCCTAGATCCCACATATTAATCTACTAATTTCCATTCACCTTTCCGATGCAATATTTATTAGCCTATTTCATTTTGTGTCTAGTTGTATTCTTCAACCCATGGTATCTCCATCTGGAATCCTTCATCATTAGTCTCCACAATTTATCAATTCCAATGTCCAACTCTAGTCTCTACTAGTACATGGCATTTCTGTAAATTGTTTATTGCAAATTTTCACAAAAAAATGATATGGTTGTTGCCATATTTTTTTCTTCACACCACTTCATGTCCTCAAATTCTTGATAACATTGCATAATAAACATATGCAACTAAAAATGCACATCTCTGACCTGCATGATAAGACTACATAATCTTTCAATCAAACTCTATTTTCTGACCTCATTAAAATGACAAGTAAAAAAACTCTTTATACCTTCTATGATCATGCTCTTATGATCATTTATTAAACACAATAGTTATTCTTCACACTCATCCTCTCTTTAGGAAATTCCACACTTACTTCAATGCAATCTCACATCAACCAACTCAGAACCTTGCAATCTGCATCATCTTCAAGCCAGCTAATGACTTTATTCATGTCTTCATTTTTCTTAGGTTCCTTCTGGTTAATTTTCTATTTGACCTTCCTTCCTTGAATTTATTTTTTCCTCAATCTACTACCTTGATACTTATCAATATATAAGAGATTCACCTCTTTATCAAAACATAATTTGTAATTTTTTCTCCAAACGTTTCTATCATCATTCCTCCTGTCAGTTGGACTTTCTTGAAGATATTTGGTTTCAGTCAGAACACATTTCTAATCATACAAGATAAGATTCCATTTGGTTCTCAATATATGAATAATGCACTATGTGAGAGTTATACGAACTCTCTCCCAATTTCCTTGAAGAACCTCCAAGGAACATAGTTCCCTTTTCCATTATTCTTATCGTCTTATGGAAGATTTTTTGCTTCTACCCCCAGAATCATTATTTCTGGTTACACCTGCACACACAATAATCATATCACAGAAAAAAATCTCTTCTAAACATTTCAAGAGTTTGTTCTCCATAATGAACACATCTTGTCCTTTTATCTGATTGTCCATTGTAAAAATATAGTTCACTATTCCTTCATGTATGTGGACTCATCCTTGAACTCTTAATCCATCTTCTACAGTTTTATGGTTATGAATAAAAATTTATTTCTCTGCATCAATTTGTTCATTCCCGTTTTCTCCATACACTTCTCAGAAGTGTTTGAGACATGTATTTGTCTCTTCCAAACTCCTTCCTTGATTATAGAAAACCAACTTCTTCCAAAGATCTCATCCTTGTCTACATCTACACAATAAACACATTTCTTCTCCTCCTCTTGAAGTCCATCATCACTCAAAAGAATGAATGTTGAAAATCCATGTTTTTCTTCATTTCTCAAATAATTTTCTACTTCCTCTTGTGCATGACTCCTTTATTGGATCTTTGAATTATCTTTGGTAGTCTCTTGTTGAATTTATTTCTCCTCATTGCTTTTCAAGAAAATTCTTTGGTCTGCTCCTTCCTGATGTAGAAGAAATCCATCTTCACAAATTAATCCCATGTATTGGCCTCCAATTTCTTCTTCCATCATGATGAAACTAAGAATTATTGAATGTTCTATGCCTGCAGCTATCGTGTAGTCTTCTTCTCCTTTTGTTTTCTCTAGTCGTTCTTCCAGCATCCTTAATTCTTATTCAAAATTTATTTGCACTATACATGAGTGGCGTTCTTTGATTTCCTTATCATGTCCTAAGACACCTTCATGATCCAATTCTATACTTCCCATTCTTATAATAGGTTGTTTCTCCTGCCTCTCCAAATCAACATATCTGGAATGAAAATGGTCTCGGTCTTGATAAGATTCATGAGACAATGATGTCTCTTCCTTCTTCATGACAGATTCTTGATTCTCCCTATCTTCATTTTCTCCAATTCCTGCAAATAGACACCAATGATCAGTTTTAAAAATATGAGAATCTTGAATCTCAACTGGTGTTTCTTGCATCATCTCCTTATGTTGGTATAAGAAACTTATGAGTCTTTTATCATCACCATCCTTCTCTCCAACAATTTCATTGGTCAACTGTGCATGTATCTCCCTTTGATTGTTCTTATGAGATAGTGTTGTTTCTTCTTCCTTCAGAACAAAATTCTAGTTTTTTCCTTCTTCAGGGATTTGAAAAGGAACTCTCTCATATTCCTTTATCTTTATGATGGTTGTATATGGCTATCCATCACTCCTATAACCTGTAGTCATACAAAAATTATCAGTTTTAAATACATAATTCTCTTTAGCCTCATTTGATTCCTCTGTCATCAAATCTTCATGATGATATTCACTCTTCAAACAATCTATGAGAATCCTAATAGGTATCCCTTCAGTACCTCCATCAACCTCTCTAAGGAATTATCCTTGCTTTGGTTCACATATTTGAACTAATTCTTTCGTCATATCCTTCTGTCTAAAGTAATCTCCTCTGAGTTCCTCTTTCTCCATCAAATAACTCAACATGTGCTTCCTATTCTTCCTCAACTTTCTCAACTTTTCCTTTGTTCTGAGGGAAAAAATCATCTTTTGCATCAATTTCCTCGCAAACAAATGAAAAATAGGCCACTTGATCTTCTTCTTCACATTCCAACCTTATCTCTGGTCCTTATAAATTTCTTGTAGAAACATCATTATTATCCTGAATATTTATGCTCCCTATCAAACTCCTCTTGACTCATATTCTTTCTTCCAACTTCTTTGGAATTCTCTTTCCTCTGGTTGTGGATTCTCTCTGAACCTTTGACATGAATATCTATAGTCATCTTCATTTCCTCCTTTTGTGAACTGTCCCTTTCCACTGTGAGTTGTATCAAGCCTCTCCTTTGTAGAAAGTATCCTCACCTTCTACCTAATACCAACTCAATATCCATCTTGAGCTTGACCCATTGGTATCATAGGTCCTCTCTTATGGAACCTTTTGGGCACTCTTACTCCTTATCTTAAAAATTTGTAGGATTTTTCACTCCACTCACTTCTCTTGAGAACTACACTGGTCCTCTTCTTTTGAACAAATTGTCACAAATTATCCAATTGTAAGGGTCCTTCTGCCACAAGCTTCTCTTCTTCTTTAAGATATTCACTTGTTCTTCCTCCTCTTCCATAACTTCACTAGTTGTAATGAATTCTATAAATTTCCTTTTCCTCCTACTACTACCTGCAAATGTAAATATGTATTCACCAGAGTTAATTATAAAACATCAAACCAATACCTACAATATATAGTCCATTATCTTATCTTCCAAACATCTCTTCCAAATTGGCCTCAATTCTACAATCCTAAGATTCCTCTATTGAACTTGATCTCTTGAATTTGTATCCTTATCCAATCTTCCTCCTTAGCTAAGATATTATTCAATCTTCAAGTCCCGAGAGGTCCTCTATCTGAAGTTATGCTAATCTACTGCAATTCTACCCAACTTCATTATTGGGATTGTCACTTTTTGTCCAAATATCCTATTACAATTTTTCACTTCTGATTTCCTTCACATAATAGTTATGCTCTGATACCAAAAATGATGACCTTATTGGTCAATTTACCAGGAATGCAGAGGTTATTAACAACTATGTAACAACTACAACATTATTTAGTTTTTCTCCATACAACTCTCTGGTCTTCTATCACACCCAAATATGCATAGAACGGATTACTCTTCTAGTAGCTTCACCAATAAATTTGTTCCAAAATTCTCCCAAGTTCCTCTCTTAAGAAATATCTCTATCTTTTCAAAAAATTCCACTAAAATGAGACTTTGAACCACTTAGATAGCACTACAAACCCTCATTGTTCCAAAACATTTTACAGGCTCTTATGAAGTCCATAGGAACTTTATATATTTGGTGTCTCAATCTCATTTTTGAACCAGATTCAACATTTCTCCCTTTTATTTCTTGGTAACATGATCATCTCTAGATTCCTATTGATTCACACTCAATGAGTTTGATCCCAAAAACCTCGAATTTACAATTGTATCCCTTTTACACTGACAAAACCAAGCACTAAAAATAAGTGCTTAATCTTCGTCTATATCTTGATAGTCTCGACATGATCGTATAAACAATCCTTCGACTACAATTCAATGAGATAACTAATAAATTTACACACTCTTTGTGAATGGATTTGATCCGTATTATTACTTTCACACAAACAACTTTTAATCATGTCCATTCACGATTTCACTGGATTTTAAATGAAAATTTGACTTTGTTTTTATCTTCAATCACAACCATTGCTCCATCCCACTTTTAATGGATAGTTTTAACACAGTTTAAACTTGGAACATGGAAAATTGAATCTGTAAGAGATTCATTTCGACTAACATATATTTATCAAACTCTGGTAGGAATTATTAACTCCATGAATCGTCATAATATCTCACAGAGACCTGAAATTCACTTTTGTAATATAGGTAGAATGAAAAACTATTGCCTTCTCTTAATTTAATTACTATACATGAATTTACATAGGTTCTTCGACTTTATTGGCCTATTTTTACATTATATTGGCCTCTTCTAGGACCTCTTGGCCACATTCGGCCCTTATTTCAAACACACACACACACACACACACACACCTCTCTCACTCTTTCGAAATCCTAACCCTTCAATTCTAGTAGGCTTACATCTTTATGCACAAGAATTATGACACCAGAACCTGGTTTAGATCCACAAAATACTCTACTAACAAAATCCTAGGATTACTCAAGCATCCCTAGGATCCCTCTAGGATCCTTACTCCTTTTATATATCCTCAACAAAAGAAGATTTAATTTGGCTTCCAAGCCAATTCTTCCTTAACTGGAAAATTATCATCCAACTAATTCCAAAATATGAAATCCTTCTATACTTCAAATAAAACATAGAATTTATAAAAATTTAAGTTAGGGAACCAAATCCCTCGATAAAATTAGAGACCACTTAGCCCAAATCAACACACACACACACACACACACACACACACACACACACACACACACACACACCTCTCACTCTTTCGAAATCCTAACCCTTCAATTCTAGTAGGCTTACATCTTTATGCACAAGAATTATGACACCAGAACCTGGTTTAGATCCACAAAATACTCTATTAACAAAATCCTAGGATTACTCAAGCATCCCTAAGATCCCTCTAGGATCCTTACTCCTTTTATATATCCTCAACAAAAGAAGATTTAATTTGGCTTCCAAGCCAATTCTTCCCTAACTGGAAAATTATCATCCAACTAATTCCAAAATATGAAATCCTTCTATACTTCAAATAAAACATAGAATTTATAAAAATTTAAGTTAGGGAACCAAATCCCTCGATAAAATTAGAGACCACTTAGCCCAAATCAACAAGGTTTATTTGGGAGGAAAATTCTCCTTCATCAGTTTCAAATGATGCCCATTTATAGGAATTTTTAAAATTTCACCATCCATGCCTTTCAACAAATAAGAATGGAAATCACAATTTTTCTTAATCTGATAAGGACCAATTCATAAGGCATCAAACTTGATGTGAAGAAATGGTTTCTCTCTAGCCTTGTTCCATAATAAAACAAATTGGACTTTACAAAAATGTTTGATTTTGGTACTTTGGTCAAAATATTTCTTCACTACCTCTTTCATTTTTTTGGATATTCAACATTGTATGTTCTATTTTCTCCTTCAATTGCATCAAATGATAAAACTGAGTTTTCATAGTTGTAGTCCCTTCCTAATATTCAATTCTTCTAGCTATGGCTAATGCATTTAGTTCAAAATGTAGTGGTAGCTTGACATATTTTTCATAGACTAGAGAAAATGGAGAATATCTAGTGCTACTTTTTGTTGTAAGTTTTATTTCCCACAAAGTATTAACTATATTTTTATGCCAATCTCTTTGGTTTTCAACAACTATCCTTTTGAGTACTTGTAACATACATTTATTAGTCGATTCGGCCAATCCATTACCTTGTGGATAGTAACTTGATTATTTTTTTATTATTATACCAAATTTTCCACAAAAAAGTGTTGATTTGGAACGAATGAATATGAAACCATTATTAGTAATGAATTTCTTTGAAACCCCAAATATTGAAAAATTGTTCTCTTGTAAGAATTGTATAATTTGTTCTAAATTGGCTTCCTTTAATGTTATTTATTTAGGACATTTTGTGAAGTAATCAATTGTTGTTGATATATATGAATGACCTTTACATGACTTTATATTTATGGGACCAATGACATCTGACCCCCATTGTGTAAAAGGACTATCAACTGAAATAGTTTTCAAAGTTATAACATCTCTTTCCATTTTACCATAAATTTGTTTTCATTGTAAGAATCTCCTTACAAAATAGTGAACATATATAAATAAAGTAGGTCAATAAAAACTATATCCAATGATTCTATGTGATGTTACCATTAGAGAAAAATGTCCACCACAAACACCTTCATGCATTTCCTTCAAAAATCCAGCTAGCTTTGAATGGTTGAGACATCTTAGCAACATGTCATCAAAATTCCTTCTAAAGAAGACCTCAAAAATCAATGCATAATTATTTCATTTCATCTTTAATGCTCTTCTTTCTTTTGTTGACATCCCAACAAGAAACTACCCAGATTTTAGATAAACAAATAATGTCCTTCTACCGTTCATATATTTCCATCATTTCGTCTTGGACATAAGTATTGTTTTTCATAATGGAAGGATCAATGTTTGTTTCCTCAATTCCACCAATTTATTTTCACAACCCTTGACCTTTTACATATTTTAATGGGTTTATTTCTGTGTCAAATTCATGTAATTGGGCCAACCAATTGGTCCATATTTCTTCTCTAAGATGCTAAGATAATATCATATTCACTGGTGGATATGGTACATAAGCAATTTCATGTGTATTAAGGGTATACATTTTGAAATAAGAGACAATTTTGACCAAGGAAAATTCTTTCTTTTCCATAAGGGAATATTTCAATTCATATTATTGTAATCCTTTATTCATGAAAGAAATTGGATGTTATTCCTTTCAATTCTTATTTTGTGTTAGTAATACAACAATAGTTTCTTCTAAAGAAAAATACTATAAAATGAAATCTTATTCAAAATTAAGGCTAACCAGAATTAGGGATGTGGAGATTGCTAACTTTATATTTAAGAAAGCCTTTTGTGCTTCGTCAGTCCATTCGAAATTTTGATCTTTCTTTAGTGTCTTATTTATTGGCTTAACAAGTGAATCATAATTTGCGAAAAATACTCTAACAAATTTTATTTTTCAGAAAAAGGACTGGACAAATTTTTGAATTGTAGGAGGCTTCAATTCACTTATGGATTTTATTATTTCTAGGTCTATATATATCCCATATTTACTTACAATGTGGCCAAATAATTTACTTTTTGATATTGAAAATAGACATTCCTTGGGTTTGAGGAGTATTCCATACGATATGGATCATCCAAAAATTTCTTTGAGATGTGTAAAATGATGTTCTCTTTTTTTTTTAATAAACTATCAAATCATCCTAATAAATTTCCATTGTTCTCCCCAACATTTTACTGAATGCATGATCCATGGATATTTGGAAATTAGTAGCACAATTCATTAGCCCAAAGGGAGTTCATACATAGGCATATGTTCCCCAATGTGTGTTAAAAAAAAAAATTGTCTATCATCTACTGGTATGAGTAGTTGATTTACCCTAAAAATCCATCCATCATAGACACAGTGGCAGAACAAGTTACTTGTTTTAATAACATATCCATGTTTTCCAAAGGATAGTTATCTTCGGGTGATGCTCGGTTAATATATCAAAATTAAAAATGCAAGAATATATCTCCATTCTTATTCTTGACAACAATTAAGTTTGTGATACATTATGAATGTCTAACTTAAATAATAATCCCAACCTTTTCCATCTTTTGAAGTTATAATTTGACCAAAGGATTCAATTTAGGGTTAATCATCCTTGGCTTTTGTCTGAAAATATTGGAACCTTCATTTAGTGGTATGACATGTTGAATTATTATTTTATCATATTCTTTAAGATCAACATACATCCATGCAAATATATTTTGAAAATCTTTGAAACTCTTTATGTATTGCTCAACTTCATTCTTCATACAAGGGTTACCCAAATTTAAGAACTTTGACCTTTCTTGGGTTCCAATATTAACTTTCATGGTATCCAGGACCTTCCTAAGAAAACATTCTTCACTTGGTATATCCTTGCATGATTGATCACCTTTGGTAAAAATGGGACTCTAAGAGGACTTGACTTTTTAAATGCTTTCTATAATCTAACTCATCATAATATCCATGATTTTTTGAGACATAATCCCTTTCATAATTTTGGCCCATTATCTCCACTTCCATATGGAATTCAATGATGTGTCATTCATTTTAAAAAACTAGCCAAAATCCTGATTATTTGGTACTAAAAGATGGAATACCAAATTTCTCCATAATGAATCATGGACTAAGGATGCATCAAGGTTGAATATTAAATTTCAAGTGAATAATCCTTTTTTTCATATTTCTCCATAATGAATCATGGACTAAGGATGCATAAAGGTTGAACCATGAAGATTAAATTGCAAGTGAATAATCCTTTTTGTTCCTTTCTCTTGGTATAGATTTTATATTAAAAGTATTGAAAGTTTGACTACGGTCCCGAACTCTTCTTATGCATGCCTTCAATATTTTCTTCTTGATATTATACATTTTCTAGACATGATTAACCACTATGTAATGTCCCCATCTAGGATAGATAGAAAAAAAATATGTTTTTTTCCAAGTATTGTTTATCTTTGTGTGATTTTATCAAACACTTTTCATTAAAGCTATTGGAAATGTCTTACAAATAGTTTTCATATGTCACCAAGATAGGAATATTGTTAAACATAATACATGCACCCATTACACACGGAATAAAGAAGATAACCATGGAATCTTATTATGGTATGGAAATCCAAATCACAACAATACAAATATCTTTATTGGTTGTAACAACAAATACAAAGCCCTCCTAAACACAAAAATCTATTGGCTTCAAGGAAGCTACAATATATACTAACCAATAAAAAATAAGAAACCTAGTAATGATGCCAAAATATCCTCAATAGGTCATGTATTTTCCCCTGAATTGTCAAACCTTTGTTGGTGTGGTATCGATCTTCACCTAAAACACCTACCTCAACAATCCAGTCGCATGTACCTCGACAATTCTGTAACTTCAAATCACCGAAATCCTCACTAGATGAGGTTGAAAAATAGGCTGGGCCTTGCTGGAAAAGGTTGGAAAAAAAGAGGGTCCTCACGAAATTCCCTTTATTCAACCCATGGGGGTTACCCCTATCATGGTTTCCCCAAAACCCTCCTAGTATTTGCAAAATCAATGATCTACCTCCTTTAGAACTTTCTGTCAATACCTTACTCAAGGAGATATACCTCCAAACTCCCTCCAAGATGATGCCAAACACAAAATGAACTCAAGTGAATATCCTTGGTGGATCCTCCTCCTTGTCTAGACAGGGTGTGTATTGCACCACCGAAACTAAATTGCAATGGAAGGGTTTTTGAAAACCCTAATGAAAACCTTGAATCAAATAGAAAATCAACAAGAGATCAAATCATAATGAAAAAGTGAAGGGTTACCCCTCTATTTATTCTTTCTCCAAGCCTTATAGATCTTTCCCTTTTTGACCAAATCAAATCCTTCCTTAATTTCCCTCCAATTTTCACTTAAACAAAATTATTTTATTTTTATTTAATGTCACTTTAGAATTTTTTATATTTTAACCCATTGACACTAAATAAATCTTTGTGACTCCCATTTTTCGACTAAATATATCCTACGATAGTCATATAGGCTACCAAGTCATCCTCCGTCATGATCAATTGGAAGGGGACATTACAATCCAACCTTCCTGAGATTGCTTTTCCTCAAGAAACTCCAAATCAGGGTGATTTAAGATCTACTCTCCTTCCCAAGTAGTGTCCTTGATGGGAAACCCTCTCCATACGACCAAGTACTTTCAAATGACTCTTATCCTCATCCTCTACTCCCCAACATCAACAATTTTCTTGGGAGTCAGAACGAACTTCCCTTCTTCAACTAGTGGAAGAATATCTTTTGAATCAATAATCTGCTATCCCAATGGCTTCTTGAGGCAGGATACATGGAATATGTTGTGGATCCTACTACCCTCTAGTAGCTCCAACTCATATGATACCTCCCCAAATCTCTCGGTCACTCTATAGGGTCCATAAAAATGAGGCTTCAACTTCTCTGTGCCACTCTTCTTCAGCAATGACTATTTGTAATGCTGCAACCTGAGAAATACTAAGTCCCCAACCTCAAAAATTATCTCTACCCTACACACATATGCACACATATTCTATTGATTCTGAGCAACCCGAAGATTCTCCTTTAGGACTCTCAATATGTCCTTTCTTTCCTACAACCAATATTTGGCCTTGGGGGCTCTACTCTCTCCAAACACCAAATACACAAACGATGGGGAATCATATCCATACAATTCCATGAATTGGATCATCTTGATGAGCATGTGATGAGCGGTATTGTAGAAATGCTCCCCAATATGCAACCACTTTATCCATGCCCTCCATTTCCCTGACACATAGTTCCTTAGGTAACCATCGATCGAGTTGCTTACTATCTCGGTATGACCATATGTCTGAGTGTGATAGTTGGTACTAGGTTTCAACTCCATCCCATATAACCTAAACAACTCCTGCCAAAATGCACTGAGAATCTTGTTATCTCAATCACTGACTATGTTCCTCAAAAGACCATTGTTATTGGATAAATCCATATGTGCGGACACTAACCGATCTCCCTAGATCCACCTGGATCTAGAACAA
>CBVK0101486832.1:0-11938 GCA_900067695.1 Picea abies
GCAGATTGAGCTCGGATTTGGTGTCAAATCGACTTGGGAGCTGATCCATTAGTGGTTGGGAGGCCGACCAGTTCCATAAATGCGCCGTTTGGCAGGCGCGCGGGTTTTGCACCCCACGGCCGCGCATATGCGCTCCAGGTACGAAGATATTGCGCGCGCGCGTGAGCGCGCCCAGTGGGTGTACAACGCCTTGTAATTTTTTGGCCATTTTGCATAGTTTTGACCCCTTTTGCTATGCTGTGGAATTAACCTTGTGCCATGAATGACTGTTTTTCTGTGTTGATGATGCGGAGTTCTTGTCGCCTTGTGTGGACGAAATTTCAGTGATAACATATGCCCCCTGATGGATGAGGTTAGGAGCAAAACGTATAGCCAAAATTCATCAATGTTTCTTGTACTGAGAATGGTGTGGTAAGGGAGAGCAAGAGTGAGACCGTGTAGAGAAATCCGTTGGAGAAGATAGGAACCTGTAGATCCAACCTTCCACAAGGTGTGAAACAATATACAAGTGTGTACAAACGAGGCGGGCATGCCCCATGCTCGTGTGATGTAACTCTGAAGAAAAAAATGTCTGAATTGTTGATGTAGACGACTGCAGCGCCCTCGGGGGCGGAATGATAAAGGCAGAAGAAAATTTTGCAAAGGAACATACTCTGAACCAGTGGTAACGGTCGTGGAAGTAAATAACGACAGTGATGTGGGCAGTGGTGGCCCTACCAAGGTCAAAGGTCTTCGGCAATTGATGATAAAACTACAATAGTCGCAAAGTAAGACCCACCGCAACATGAGAAAGTGTTGGCGTCGTTGGCGTCGAATGTTATGGGGGTCAACGACATCAGGGAGCAATGGTGTTTCCCCCTGTGCCATTCGAGATCTCTCATTGGATGGGAAATGAGGACCAAGATACTGCCGCCCTTTTGGAAAAGTGTGTTGATGTCGACAAAAAGGAGACGCGACTCCGAGAAGCAAAAAGGTACTCCGTGGAATCTACTGAGGTGATGACATGGCAGAGGTACATGGACGAAGTCAAAAAGTGGGATGACTCAAGACTGCCCTTGGTTGGAGGATATATGAGAGAAACAGTGGCCGCAACCGTGTAACAAGGTCGAGTGTCAGGGGGACGACAAGACCAGGGCTAAGTTGTGCCAAAGGCGGGACAAGGTGAACAAATTCAGAGGGTAGAGGTAACTGACCTGCGGGGTACTCTGAAGATATGGACGATGTCGGCAAGGGTAAATGATAAGTACTGCTCCAATCCAAGGGTGACATGGGTTGCGTGTGGCCAAAAGGAAAGTAGGTCGCCAACGGTGACGACAAAAGCAAAGGCTGGTAATAAAAGGTGTTTGTACAAGAAATAATAAATAAATGTGGGAAAGATGTACAAAATACAGAAACAGGTGCCCCAGTGTGGAATGAATGCCCCAGGGAAGGCATAATTTCTGGGAAAACTGATGAAGGGTGGGGGCCCCATTGGCGAGTTTCTGTATGAGGTAGGTAAAATGAAGATAGGTTCGCAGAGGGGCAAACTGATGGTGGATGAAATGGAGGGTTCATGATCCTGCGGAGGCGCAGTCCAAACGAACTGAAGCATAAAGCGATGATCTGGGAGTCCATGTGGGAAAGCCAGCGAAATGAGAAGAAGGAGTATGTGGTTGAGTGTCATCATGATAACAGACTAATGGGACTCCCAGCCCTAAAGGGAAAGAACAACATGAGTGTCATAAGTGCAAACAGGTGCTATGAAGGGGACAACTCATGTAGGTGAGAATGCTACCGGGTGACAGTACCCCTAAAAATGCAAATGGAGGTGCGAGTACTGTCGAGCCGGGAATGGGTATCCTAAAGGCCAATATCAGAGGGTGTGACTGGAATGTAAATGCAATACAGTGGGAGAGACTACATGCCAGTGCTGAGTATATACCTGAAGGAGTGAAGTGGAGAGATGTTGATCAAGTACCTGCACATAAAACAACCGAATACCCAAAGTGAACAATATCTGAAGCGGATAACAAATATGAACATGTATTAGATAAATGTGACAATGCGCATGCGTACCTAGCCATGATATGAAAAAAAGGGCGCCCCGGGGGCTCAGGATGAAAAGTGGCCCAGGGACAGCCATGATGTAGGTGACGGGATACTGATCCCGTGGCTGAAGACGGTTCGAAAAATGGACGTCGTGGGCTCCCAGAATGGTGAGTGGAAGTTTGGAAAAAACGCTATATATAACTGTAGGGCCCACATTGCCACCTCATTTGTACCTACTGCTACAGTGATTCCAGAGCAGATTCAGAGGATTTTTGAGCGATTCTGAGAGCACGAGGCATCCATTTCCCGGCGTGCGAGTTTCAGGTTAGTGGTCTGAACATCCTGCATAGTTATAGGTTTCAAAGTTTTGGGTAGGGTAGGTATGGGGGGTAGTACGGGAGTTTTAGGGGGTTTTTGGGTAGAGGGTGGGCCCACATGCGCGGGCAACTTATTGAAAGGCGCGCATGAGTGCGTGCCTATTCACTGAATACCCGCGCATGTGTGCGTGCCTATAGGGCGAACATGCGCGCTTTGAAAGCGCGCCTGTATTGTGAACAGGCGCGCTTATGAGCGCGTCTGTGAGAGAAACAGGCGCGCTCTTATGCGCGCCTGTATAGTGAATAGGCACGCTTATGAGCGCGCCTGTGGGAAAAACAGGCGCGCACTCATGCGCGCCTGTATGGTGAACAGGTGCGCGCCTGTGGGTGGTAAAACCGCGCCTTTGAGGCAAGGTTTCTGGGTGAAAAATTAGCTTACTTTAATGTTTTGGATGAGTGCCCAAGCTAATATAGGTCTCTGGGTTGTGTGCAGGCAGCTATTAGTGAGCATGGACGTGCGATGGCGCGAGCGGGACTGGGAGCCGCTGCGGGAGGAGGTGGCCGAGGCGAGGCCTGTGGTGCGGGCATCTTTAGCAGCCAGTGGGTTGCTAAAGTTTTTTTGAGTGCCCGCTGATATGGGCCCAGGAGTACTTGCTCCAATTTCTGATTGAGATGTGGAGCCCTGCGCAGCACTGCTTCCTCGTGCGAGGAGAGCAGGTCGCCTTTACGGCGGAGGAGGATATATATTTTTTGACTGGGCTCCCCTTTCGGGGAACACTGTTGCCGACATCCCCTGTGCTGCCGAGAGAGACTGATCTGGCGGAGGTCACCGGATGATTCTTCTCAGGCGGGCACTACATGACTGGGTCGTCCGTGCGCATCAATGCGCTAGATGTTCTGTTGCATCGTTGCATAGCGGCGATGATAGTGCGGGTTTATGGGTCTACAATGCCTCACCGGATTAGTGGTGGGGAGTTGATGTTGATGGAGCGGGTGGTGGTGGGCCGTGAGTGGTTCGCCTGGGGTTTGGCTCTCCATGCGCGGATGGTCGCGCAGCTGGACCGTTGTCGGTCAGCAGGCAGGGGGGAGTTTGCATTTGGCTCGATCCTGGTGGCATTTTTCTTGGAGAGGGTGCCAGCGTTGCGGCTGAGGGTGGTGCTGGAGGTACCAGCTGTGCACCACCCGCGTTTGAGGCAGTGGTCCGAGATTTTGGTTCGCCACGGTGGTGGCGAAGGGGGCCACTACTTTTCAGAGGAGGCTGCGCAGATATGGTGGCAGACGCCGCAGTTTATCCTCCGATTCCCCTATGCGGGGGTCGACTTCCGGAGGGATCTAGATATGGTACTGCCTGCGGGGGAGGTGTTTGACCACAGAGGTACGTTGTGTATTTATATGTTGTGATTTCTTTGATGTACTAGTGCATATGGTTGATGTATAGACACTGATAGCATCTGTTTGTTGCTTGTTTGGTGCTTGTGCAGATGTGGCTCCTCGTGGGCGTGAGGTGGATGTGTTCCAGGTGCTAGTGCAGCAAGAGCAGGAGAGATCGCCGCGTGGAGGGCGACGTTCGAGGGATGAGGCTGCTGGAGGACCAGAAGGGCTTGAGAGACCAGCGCAGAGGCGCCGCTGGGATGACCCTGGTGCGGGGCCATCGCAGGCTCCTCCGGCGGCAGCCGGAGCAGATGAGGATCTAGTCCGTCGTTTTGAGATAGTTTTTCGGGACGTGCCTGAGGGCATGTGGACCCAGATCCAGGACGAGGAGTTCCTGGAGCAGTGCATCGGATTGCCGCCACCATGGCGGTCAATCATGCGGCGAGCAGCTGTGCTCGTCGTGATGACGAGTGGACGTCTGTCGCCTGGGCAGGGTGGTCCTGCGGATGTTTCACCACCACCGCCTGGGGCAGGTCGGGGTGGGCCACCACCGCCTCCTGAGGGAGGGGCAGCTGGGGGTGCTTTAGAGGCCCCCTGATTGTATGATGTATGTTGTATACCGTTCTTGATTAGGCTGGTGAGCCGATTTTTGTACCCTGATGTGGCATGGGCCTGCGGGCCGATGTATCTTTTGTATGTAAACATTTGGGTGCTATATATATACATGAGTAGACATATTTTGAGATCCAAATGTGTTACATGTGTGTTGTTTTTTATGATGATGATGATGATGTCTATGTTTCCTATATGCTGTGGCAGGATGTTATGAGATGTTTATATCTGTGTATTTTGATGTGATGTATGCCAATCTAACACTATGTTAGCTATTTCATCTGTTGTTTGATTCAATTCTTGTGGAATATGGGTAAATGTAATGGAATCAAAATGTCGAGATAACAGTCTAACCTGCAGGTATTTGCGAAAGAGGCACGGATCGTGTACATGGTAAACATTGTTGAGCTGAAGGACGACTAGCTGAGAGTCGAGGAAGATGCTAAGGTGACGAATATGATGATGCTAGGCGTCGGTCAAGAGGCCAATGACAGCAGTGTATTCGGCTTGGTTGTTGGTTGCGGGTCCCAAACAGATGCCGTTTGAATGTAGAATTTCATGTGATGGGGGTATAGAGAGCCCAAGCAGCCGAAGCGAGATTTTCTGTCCAACGGCTAGCACCGTCGGCGTAACCAATGTGGTAAGCTGGTGGAGGAGTCATCTGTCAATAGCACAAAGGATAGTTTAGACGAGGGGGTAGGGAAAAAGATTAAAAACACTAAACAAGAAAAAGAAACCTAAAGTAGCATGACTACTTCTAAGCATAAAATTTCTTGAGGTATAACCCATTGACGGGTTCTTTGAGTGCGAGGCCTTCGGGGGACGCCAGGATGTATGCGCCTTTGGTGAGGCAATGTTGTATGATGTAAGGGCCATGCCATCGTGACTCAAATTTTCCGTGGCCGAAGGTATCATGAGCGATATCATAAGCTAGGACAAGGTTGCCTTCACAAAATGATCGAAGGTTGACATGGCGATCAAAGGTAGCTTTGGATCATTTTTTAGCTGCCTCGTTGTTCTGTAATGAGGATCGACGATCCTCATCCAGAGACTCCAAGCTCAGCAAGCGCTGCTCTAGTGGAGCAGTGTCAGGTAATTTCTCGATTGCAGTGCGAAGGGTGGGGATTTCGCACTCGATGGGAAGAGTTGCCTCGACCCCATGGACTAAGTGAAACGACGTGAAACCCGTGGCGGTCTTCACCGCCGTTCGATAAGCCCATAGCGCGGAAAATAACATATGATGCCAATTGGTTTTATGCTTATTAACCGTGCGTTGTAACATGGTCTTGAGGACTTTGTTGACTGCCTCGACCTGTCCGTTTGACTCAGGGTAGTATGGCGAGGCAAACTCGTGAGAGAAGTCCAACCGAGATGAGAGTTCGACGAAGATCTCATTCTCAAAATGTTTCCCATGATCGGAAACGAGTTGGAGTGGTACGCCAAAACGTGATATGACGTGGTTGAAGAAAAAACGCGTTGCGGTGTCAGCGGTATTGTTGAAGGTGGGCATAGCTTCGGCCTATTTGGTGAAGTAATCGACAGCGACAACAATGTATTTGTGACCATTTCTAGAGGGGGGATTACAAGTCATAAAGTCAATGCCCCATTTACAAAAGGGGCCTGCAGTAATGACAGGGTGAAGAAGAGCGGGAAGAGCGCGGGATTTGTTGGCGTAGAGCTGGCATTGCTCATAACGTCTCACGGCATTAATGCAGTCATGAAATAGGGTAGGCCAAAAATAACCAGCCCAGATGATCTTTTGAGCCGTGGCGATGCCCGAAAGATGGCCCCCACAAGCGCCGCTGTGACAGTTGTTTAAGACTCTGTCGGCTTCGTCAATAGTCAGGCAACGACGCAGAATGGTGTCGATGTCGCGCCTATATAGGATGTTGCCGATGAGGAGGTGGCGGGGGGCCTAATGGCGAATGCGCCGATGATCATCTCGTGATAGATGTTGACCGAAATTTTGAGTTCGTAGGTAGACGAGGAGGTTGCCATACCAAGGATCATTAGAAGCGATGTAAAAGAGATGTTCGTCCGGAAAGTCAGTATTGACAGGGGTACTAGGCATGTCGGAGGGAAGGGCCGTGACAAGTTCTGCGAGAACGAGGGCCTTCTTACTCTTGGGTGTTGAGAACTCGAGGTCATATTCCTGAAGGATAATGATCCAACGAGCGAATTTGTCGTTAACTTGGCGACGACTGAGAAAATATTGCATAGGGTTGGAATCGGCTACGACCTTGGTGGTGCGAAGCAGAATGTAATGGCGCAGTTTCTGGACTGCGAGGACAACTGCAAGAGCAAGTTTCTCTTCATGTTTGTACTTCAGGGATGGTCCTGAGAGGTTCTTACTGACGTAGTAAATGACGTGTTCATGATTGTCATCTCCGAGCTGGATGAGGACACCGGCTACTGATACAGCTGATGCTGATATGTAGAGAATGTAGTCGCGATTGTAATCCGGTGCACTAATCAAAGGTGCATTTGAAAGTGCTGCTTTCAGATCGTCAAACGACTGTTGGGCATAGGCGTCCCACTGAAATGGGATGTTGTGACGTAGTAAGCGAAGGAAACCATGTGCGCGTATAGCGTAATCAGGAACAAAGCGCCTAAGAAAGTTGGCTTTGCCCTGTAAACTCTGTAGCTGTCGCAAATTCCAAGGAGGTGGAATTTCCGTGATGGCTTGGACTTTGAGGGGGTCTACGGTGATACCGCTTTGCGAAACGATGAAACTGAGGAGGCGCCCTGTGGTGACGCAGAACACACACTTGAGAGGGTTCAAGCGAATGTTATACTGACGACACCGTTGAAAGATGATTCGTAAATCATCGAGGTGTTGAAGACGCTTCTTGGATTGAGCGGTGAGGTCGTCTAAGTAAGCGAGGATGATTGCAGCCAGATCATGAAAGATGTATGTCATGGCCCGTTGGAAAGTGGCGCCGGCGTTTTTAAGGCCGAAGGGCATGACGCGATATGCGAACGTACCCCACGGGGTAATGAATGCGGTTTTATATTGATCGGCTGGATGGATTTGAATTTGGTTAAAGCCAGAAAATCCGTCCATAAAGGAAAGAGCCTCGTGGCCGATGCAGTCGTCGATAATTTGATCGATGAATGGCGTTGGGAAATTGTCTTTTGGACAAGCGTTGTTGAGGTCGCGAAAGTCGGTGCAAACGCGAATGGTGCCCTATTTTTTGTCGACGGGTACAGGGTTGGAAACCCATGAAGTGTAAGCGATAGGATAAATAAATCCGGCTGTACGTAATTTGTCGATTTCAGCTTTGATAGCCGAGGCCTTGGCTGGGTGTAGCGGTCGTTGCTTCTGGCAAACGGGTGTGATGTCTGGCCAGGTGTCGATGCGATGTTCGACAATAGATGGGTCGAGGCCAGGAATTTCTGTGTATGACCAGGCGAAGATATCCCTAAATTCCTGGAAGAGGGCTTTGTATGCAGTGATTTCCTCAGGAGTACATACTGCTCCAATGATGATTTCTTCGACGATTCCCAGTTTAATGGAAATGTCGATTTTGATGGTGGGGGAAATGTTAGCCAAGTTACCTTCTTCGAAAGCGTCAGGTGCAGGAATGGGGTTATTGAACCAATCGACCATTTCTAAGGGGATAAAGTCTTTGGTTTCGACTGCGAAAATGGGGTTGTGGCTAGGATGCATGAGGGCTTCCTGCGGAAGGAAGAGTGCACGATGATGTAGTGTGTCCCAGGGAGAGTCTGGGCATTGTAGCTCTTCCAATATTTCTTCGTCGCATTGGAAACGATGGGAATATAATGGGTCATGAGGAGTGGTCTCAGTGACAGTGTGGTTGCCCCCTGCTGAAGGAACAGAGGGGGTAATGCTGGACGCGGGTGAGGGTTCACTCGACATAAACCAGATATTGAAGGACTGAGGAGTCCCCGTGGTGGTTGGGTGTAAAGTCTCCGTGGAAGAATGGGTAGGAGAGTTAGGTGGATTGCGGGGTAAGTCCTCGGATACGTCATCGAAGAACCATGGAGGCGTTGGGAGGGCCTCGGGTTCGGGGGAAATGACGTGAAGATCTGCCAGTGATGAATTAAGGTCAATTTCCTCTGCTGCAGATTGGTGCCGCAGGGCCAACTAACGACGCCGATATTCGATGATCATCGGGCATTGGTATGTAAAATGAGCTAGTGAATCGCAAAGAGAGCAGGGGCATCTCATGCGTTCATTGACGGAGGTAGTGACATAGCGAATGTCAGTGATAGGTGTTGTGGGAGATGTAGCAGGGCGTGGGTTTTTCTAAAAGTCGCGGCTTGCGATGTCTAATGCCTGTCGGAAACGAGGTAGTGATGGACAATGATGGGTGTAATGGCCATGCTCAGAACAAATGGCACACGCAAATTTGGTCTTCAACCCTTTACTACTAGAAGGTTGAGTAGTAACAGTAGTAATGGGTGGTGTGGGGGTTGGGTTAGGGGGAATCAAATTCCGTAATTCCGGTAATGATGGGCAGTTGTTGGTTTGGTGGCCCTCCTTATTGCACAGCGCGCAAAGTGGTGGGATGCGTGGAGGACGCGGAGCTGTGGGCTCCTTCTTCGCTCTCCTGCCCCCAGCTGTAGCAGGGGGAGTAGGGAGTATAGGAGTAGTGGGGGTACTGGGAGTAAGAACAGGAATTTTCATGGGAAGTCCTGCCTGTGGGCAAGGGACCATCTCAGGTGGATGTAAGTACCACACTGGGATTGCTAACACCATATTGGTAAGTGTGAGCGTTGCGGCTACCTGGAAAGCTTCTACTCCGGGGGGTGGGTAAAATAAGGGAATTTGAGTGAGGGGTCGAGGAAAGGTCTCCCAGAGGGGATTAGGACTTTGAGGAGTTGTGGATTCATGTACTGTGGGGGTCGACGAGTTTGCAGGAGGCTCCTGTGGGAGTGGTGCTGCGACTGGTGAGACGTCAGGGATGACTGAAGCCTCCTGAGGAGGATGAGTATCCTCCTAAGGAGGATGAGTATCCTCCTGAGGAGGATGAGTATCCTCCTGGAGAGTTTCTTTAGAGGAAACGATGCATACTTGGCTAGGGGGAAGGAGTGGTGGTGCTCCATGGTACATCCCTAACAAGGATGGATCTTTGAAAATCCCAGGACCCATCTCGACGAGTGGATATACGTCTTGGTTTGTATGAATGAGTGGAAGAATACTATCGAGACTGGCCGAGGGGTTCGGCTCGTAATGTGTAACTTGGTCGATGGTCACAATATTTCCGTTGTGAGGGAACATGATTGTCCTAAATATTGATGATGCTATTGCCTTCATAGCATACATGTAGGTACGGCCAAGCAAGATATTGTACTCTAGTGGGGCATCTATAACTTCAATGTCGATGAGGACGGTTTTGCCCCCGAGTTCTACGGGGACAGTTTGGAAGATGCCTTCAAGGGATGATGATCTTCCATCATAGGCTCACAGTGTGATGGCGGAGGGTAAGAGTTCCGGGGAACCAATTTTTTTCCATACGGTTTTGGACATGATGCATGTGGATGCCCCTTCATCGATGATACACTGATGGACAGTGATGTTCCGTATTTTGACGGGGATTTGAATAGCGACTGCGGCGGGAAGACGTGGTTCGCAGTTATCAAGGTCGAAAGTGATAAGTCGAGTATCTGCAGGGTCGACTACCCCCATTGCGGAAAGTAGTGATTTTCGTTGTGTTGGGCAAGTTTGGAGGACTTCCAAAACTGACATGGCAGCCGGGGATTGTGCTAAGTCATCTACCAAGCTGTAGTTATGAGTTGCCCGAGCTTGGGGGTTGTGAACATTCTTGCACAAGGGGATGCGAGGGATGCGTAATGGTGGTTCGGCGGAAGGGCGAGGGATCACCAATGGGGGTCCTGTTGGTGTAGGGTTTGTTTTTGGAGATGTGGGAGTAGACTCAGCTGTTGGGGGATACTGACGATTACGAGTTTGCAAAAGAATTTCTTCCTCACTGGTGAGGAAAATTGTTCGTTCTGCTGGATTGTTGGGATTGTGATATTGTCCCATTTGGGGTGGGGGATGTTGTGCATCCTGCTGGGTGTTGATAACACCCTGATGTGGAATAGGATTTTGCAATACTGCGGGAGGTTGTTGCGCATATTATTGTTGTGCCTGTTGAGAGGCAGGTTGTGCTGGGGAAGGGGGAATGCTTCCAGAGTCTTTCAACCTCTTGAAATCAGCGATTTGGGGGCAGTGGTGGGTGTAATGGCCATACACTCCACAAAGAGCACAAGGGTGAATGGTTTTAACCGTATTTCGTCCTTGGCATTTGTTGTTATTACCCCCCTGGGGGTTTTGGTTCCCTTGGTTCGGGTTGCCTCCAGTGGTTTGTTGCTGTGGGGGTTGATTTCTGCCTTGATTGGGGTTGTTGTTGTTCCTATTCCGTCCTTTGCTCCTGTTATTGTTTGATGGTTGAGGTGGGTTGGCTGTATTTAATTGTTCAAAATTCTGGTACTACTGAGCAGTGGAAGGTTGAACAAAATTCACCCCCGCATTGTGATGCGGGGGAGCCATAGGTTGTGGAGGTCCGGGAAATGGGAAATATGGATTTTGTGGTGCTACGGCTCCATAAGATACATAGGAAGGCTGTGTGCTTTCGCTAGTACTATAAGGTGATGTGGAGGGGGGACCACTTGTGTTTGGAAGAGGTGGGTGTATGGGGGGCCCTGGTGGTGGTCCACTAATGGGTGGAGGGATAGCAACAGGGTATTGCTGTTGGTAAGGGGGTGGGGGGTAATAAGAAGTGCCCCCATATGCTGGTGGGTATTGAGGAGTCCCATACATCGGTGGTGGTTGGGGTTGTGGACTATGATGCATGGTAGCACCAATGAGTCCGTCTGTTGAATGAGACATCCCAGGTTTGTCCTGGCCAAATGGCGCAGGTTTTGGAAGGTCAGGAAGTACTGTGTACAAGTATCCTGACTGTGTGTAGATGAGGTCATATTGTTGGGCCTTACTGATGGCTTCTTCTTCAGATTGAGGGAAGGTGGAAGCGACATCTTTTCCAAGGAGGGCGATAAGGGACCTAAGAAACAAGTCAAGGCACTGTTGCTTGGTGGTTTCTGCTTTACACAAACTACGTCGCCTACGCCACTCATGAATGTAGTCAGAGATGTGGGTGGATTAGGACTGTTTGAAATTGGACAGTAGTTCGAGACCATTATCGTGTCGGATTGGTAATTGGAAAAATGTCAAGAAGGCTTTGGCTAATGACTCAAAGGTTGTGTGGGATCCAGAATTTTCTTCAACATACCATTTGGCCGATGGGCCGGTAAGTGTGCGTTGGAAAAGACGCAATCTGACAGAATCTTCCATAATGCTGTTGGAAGAGCACCATAGGTGAAAGGTCATGACATGATTGGTGGGGTCATCCCCCGCCTTCCCATCAAACTTTGGAATGTCTGAGGGAAGTTTGTTTGGCATTGCAGGCCATGTGGCGTCGTGCAATATGGGATCATTAGTGAGCTTGGTGAGATCCAGAATGTTGAGAGAAGCCAAGTATGGCATCTGTAGTGGGGGTGGAGGGTTAGCTCTGACCATGGTGTGTTGTGAACCTGACCCTTGATGGGGACTAGGTGGGTTGGTGTTCCCTCCTTGAGAGGAAGTG
>CBVK0101486834.1:0-19502 GCA_900067695.1 Picea abies
GCCTTGAAGTGACCTGAGAAGTAAGGCGGGCCCTCTCGGGACCTGGCTTCCCACCCGTTTTGGACATCCAACACTTTGAGTGAGTTTTACTGGTGAGACCATTGGGTTTCGGTAAATCTCTCCGCAAGTTTCCAAACAAAGAGTTAACCTCCAAGGAGGCCCAAACCATTTCATTAACTGAACATTAATTTATCATAATAAAACACTCAAACTACATTGCCCACGATTCACTTTAAGGCACTGGTCTCAATTTTCACACTCAGCAAAGCCACAGGCTTCATTTCAAGTTTGGTTATATATTTAATTTGAATGAAACTTGCATCTAACACTTGTTTCTCAGTATCCTTTTGATGCGAGTATATGCTCATTTGATTATATATCATGGTGAATGTTTACTTCATTTTTTATCAGCTTATGCTTGATGGTCTAAAAGAATAATAAACTCTTAGATTTCATTTATGTACTTAGCTTAGATAAAGCCATAGCATATTTGTTAGGGACTACACCCCTTGGCTTCGCTAGGAGTTGGCCTAGACAGAGGAGTTGAGGATTAGGTGACAACACCTTAACTCTCACTTGCCCCCAAGGACACACCGAGTGGATTGAAGATTTCTTCCACATCTCCCAGGTGTGTATAAGGCGACAACACTTCCTACTAGACTTAATAACCAAGAGTGCTTCTTATCACACACATAAGACCACTTATTAACTTGATCTAATAGAATCCTAGAATTGATCAACTAAAGACTACTACTGTCTCTGAGACAGAACTGATGCATGCATCGGATGAACTGAATGGCAAAGACTAGGAGTGACAGAACAATGTTCTGTATAGAGCCCTGACATGCCTACGAGTTGTTTGATGCTTCTGGAGGGTAACTGGTAGCATGGCCAGATCTCCACTTGATCTGCCTCTTCACTGAATTTTTGGAGTGATTTGTAACTAAGACCGAGACATAACCCTTTGTCTATGTCTGAGCTCTCGGCCATTGAGTGCACTTCGTTTCGACTCATCAGCTGCCATTTGTACTTTTGAAAAGCTTTGCTGGAAAGGTCGTCGACCCAACGGTTGTGGAGGGAGACATGGAGTCAAGCATCCAATAGGAAATGATACGAGTGGATGTGGACTACGTGGATGCAGATGACATGGAGAGAGGAATCAGAAATGTGAGTGGGGGTGACGTGGAATGACATGCGAGCGGGAGGTGATAGGTGGCGTGTGGGGAGAGGAGGTTTAGATAAATGAGAGGTGATGGGAGTATGAGTGGAAGATAGGTGTAAGGTGGTGACAGATGGTGCGCGGTAAGAGGGGCGGTATCGGGATGTAATCTGGTAGGATTCCGGAGGAGGGGGGGTAGGTAGTAAGCAGATTAGAGAGGGGGGGTCTGAAATCATGAGGAGGCGCCATGTCGCTGGGGGCCGCGGTGGGGAAACCACCATTCTAAACCCCCCCCACCCCCCAACTGTTAAAGGTAGAACGGTCGGGGGAGTCCGAAATCATGCGAGGACCGTTGATCTGGAGGATGGGGATGACGCCAATGGCGAACAGCACGGGAGTTAGGCACTCCATGACAAAAATAATAATTCTCCACGTTATAAAACCCTGAATACCACGAGGACCGTCGATCTTACATCAATGTTGGATCTTCACCGTCCATCGAGTCAACCCATTGTTTGCGTGTAGTTTGAATCTGACATGGCCTGCTCTGATTGGCTGCTAGCTTCTACGGAAATTTACTGAGCTTTCAATGGATTTGTCGAACCTGGATATCTCATGCATACACACAAAAGACTCTATGGACCTGCTACATGCTCAGTTAGTGGAAAATATGATGACGAGTGTTTGAAACTCAAACTAGAACATGTGATCCTTTTTAAGAAAGCAATCATACGGTGCCAAATAAGCAAAGACAAGCAGGGGCCATGAAGCAGAATGACTAGACAATGGAGAATAAGCTAAGCAAGCAGCCACTAAACTCAAAATTGATGGATGGATAAGGTAAAGGAGGGAAAAGGGTAGGGGTGCAGACCTAGGTTATAACATTGGCTCCAATTGGGGATAGCTCGTCCCTATGAGGTGCTAAGAATTGTAGATCAATGCCTTGGGATTAAATAACGACTCTTACTTTCCATTGCTTACCTCTGTTTCTGTCTGCCAACCCTGTGCATCTGCTATTGTCTCTCAGCCATGCATCTTATTGAACTGAAAATTGCAACTACACCTCAGTGCCTTTGTTGGGCTATGGCATCTTTATTCACACACAACTAACTAATCAAAAGCAACAATAGAAGGAAAGAATCTATGGTACAAGAGGGACCTTCCCTCATCCTTAAAAAAAGTAGTGTTTCAAGAAGCGCCCATTTACTGGGCCTCCAAAGATCTCTGCATCGTCTAAATTGTGTAAGATAAATGTGTTATTGTCCAGAGCTTCAACCACCTTAAAAAGGCTAAACCAGAGGTTGTCAAATTTACCATGCTTCGACTTGTCATCCCACCTTAATACCAGGGCACCTTTTTGAAATATCTCCTTCTTGGTTTTCTTGTCAAAAATTGATTTGATCTTGCTCTCGTATGCTTTTGCCCTCTGATCTAGTGCTTCTCTTCTTTCCTGGACTTATATATTCTGGAAGATTCTCCTTTGGATGTCATTGGGCTCCTCAATATCTTCTTGTAAGAACTTTAGGACTGGTATACCAAGTTGAGTGGGGAAAACAACGTCTATGCCATTAACAAGTTGAAATGGTGAGGTTCCCAAAGATCTCTTGGTGTTGATTCGATCAACCCAAAAAGCATACTTGAGTTTAGAGTCCTAGGATTTCTTGTTTTCAATCAACAACTTCTTGATAATCTTGATGAGAGTTTTATTTGATGACTCTACCAGGCCATTTCCCTAAGGGTAATAGGGTGTGGAATGTGTCAAGGAAATGTTATGACTGCCATAGAAGTCAATCATGGCTTTGGACTTGAATTCTTGGGCATTGTTTGTTACTACCTTGCTAGGGCAACCAAATCTGGAAAAAATATTAGTTTCCAAGAAATTCATGATTACCTTGTCAGTGGCATTCCTGGTGGGCACAACCTCAATCCACTTGGTGAAGTAGTTGGTGGCAGTGAGGATCCACTTGTGTTGTCCACTGGAGGGTGGATTTATCTCTCCTATGAATTCTAACCCCCATTTATGAAATTTACCACTGGCAGTGATGGGTTTTAGGGGTAATGATAGTAACTTTTGTTTTCCTACAAATATTTGACACTCATTGCAGGCCCTGATAATAGCAAATACATCAGAGAAAAGGGTGGGCCAATAGTACCCTTCCCTTAGGATCTTGAGAGTTGTGGCCTTCTAATGTTGGTGTCCTCCGCATACTTCTCTGTGCATTTGTGATGTGACTTGTTTGCTTCATTTAAATCGAGGCATTTTAACGGGATGCTAGCAGGATCCCTCCAATACAAGCTCTGGCTTGAAATGAAGAATTTGATAGCCTTCAACTTGAAAGACATGGCTTTTGTTTTCTTCACATTTGGTGGACATTAAAAATGTTGCAGAAAATTAATGATGTTTTTATACCAAGGTGAAGAGGAGTAGTTTTCAAATACCTGTAAGTGTTCTTGTCCAGGTTGTATGATGGGTGTGTTTGATTGAGTGAAGATTTGATGCAATTCTATCACCTTACAGTTTGATTCTGACAACAACTTGGCAAGTCCTTGTCCCTTGATCAGCTTGGTGGGTTTTATGTGCAGGTCATACTCCAATAGTTTGACAATCCACTTCCCTCTTTTTCCCTCGCTGTCTTGATGGACCGGAATCGCTTTGACATTATTGCTAGGAACAAAGTTTGTTATACTAGATTGTAACACATAAACCCTGAATGCTTTGAGCGCTTTGACCAGTGCATAAGCATGTTTCTCTAATATATCATACTTTAACTCGGCATCTCAGAGGGATCTGTTTAAAAAGGCTATGGGTTGTTCATGCCCTTCTTCATTCTTCTGCAGTAGCACAACAACAATGGTCTCCTCCGAGGCAAAGGAGAAGATGAAGAAATCTTTGGTATAGTTAGGGCTGTCTAATACAGGGGCTTCAACCATAGCTTGCTTGATCCTTTGGAATGTTGATTTTTCCTCTAGTGACCATTTGATCACAACATCTTTCTTCAACATGTTAGTGATAGGCTTCAGAATTTTAGCAAAATTTGGCACAAAATGTCTGAGGAAGTTTATCTTACCAATAAAAGGCTGGATAGCCTTTTTATTTATGGGGATCTCAATCTCTTGAATGGCACAAACCCTCTTTGGATCAATCTTTATACCTCCTGCTGATATGATGTGGCCCAGGAGCTTTCCTTCTGGCATGGAAAAGTGGGACTTCCTGGGGTTTAGAGATATTCCATATCTCCTGCATTTCTTGAAAACCTGTTCCAGATGCTGCAAATGTTCATCATCAAACCTACAGAAAATGGTGATGTCATCCAAGTATATAACCATAAATTTTTCCTTTTCCCCCACGAAAGCTATGTCCATGGCCCTCTGAAAAGTGGCCCCCGTGTTCATCAACCCAAAGGGCATCTTGTCATACATGAATGTTCCCCACGGGGTGGTGAACGTTGTTTTTTCTTTATCTTCCTCACATAATGTTATATGGTTATAACCAGAGTATCCATCTAACAAGGAAATTATGTGTGCACCTACCACCCTTTGTAAAATATGATCCATCTTGGGGAGGGGGTAATTGTCCTTCAGAGAACACTTGTTGAGATTTATGAAATCAACACACAAACACATCTCCCCATTTTTCTTCCTTACAGGTACTAAGTTGGCCACCCAGTTTGAGTACCTTAATCGTACAATAATCTTGGCATCCAACATTCTTTTCAGCTCTTTCTCAATTATGGACATTAACATGGGATTAAATTGTCGAATCTTCTGTCTGAATGGCTTGGAGCCATCCTTTAGGGGGATCTTGTGATGGATGATGTTAGTGTCAAGTGTCTTCAAATCTTCATAGGACCATGCAAAAATATCAACAAACTTTTTTATGAGACTGACATACCTATCCTTTTGTTCTGCATCTATTACTTTGGACAACTTGATGATCTTGGGATTCTCAGTGGTCCCAATATTGCAATTTGTTATCTCTTCTTTGTGATCCTTCATGGTAGCTCCTTTGTAAACATCATTACTGTCAAACAAACTTTCCAATGGCACTAATCCTCTTGGAATGTGATTGGTTTTCAGCTCCACAATATCATGATCAACTACTGTCTTCAACAGATAAGATGTATCTTGATCTTTTAATTCCTCATTTTCACCTTCTTGACTTTTTTGATCAATTGAGATATTGGAGAATTCATCAATGGTGTGTAGAAATCTCTGCAGCTCTAGATGATCACCGAAGACTTGCCACTACTTTATGTTGTCTGGTATGGTTGTTCTATGCCTGGTCTCCACCTAATATTTAATATTTGGTCCAATGGGAGGCCTGAAAGTACTGGCAGCTAGGGCCAGAGAGTCTGCCTTTTGATTATGCTCTCTCAAAATAAAGAAAATGTTAAAGGCTAGAAAGAAGTTATCGATCAAATCCCATACCTCATTTATGTATTGCTTGAGCCTCTGTTGTTTAGCTTGATATATGTTCCTCACTTGATTGATGACCAACTCATAATCACCAAAAGATACTAGATAGTCAATGGCCATGTCTTTGGCAGCCTTCAATCCCATTACCAGAGCTTCATATTCAGCTATATTATTAGTAGTTTCAAACTCCAGCTTATAAGAGGGTGTGATTACCTCTTCTGAAGGGGAAATGAGGAGTATACCTGCACAAGATCCTTCCTTTGATGAAGAGCCATTGAAATACATCTTCCATACTTTGTTTTGTTGATTTGTCAATGGTTGGTCTCTGCGTTGGCTGATTGATATTTTAGGTTCATCCTCATTTAAATGAAAAACAAATGAACCAATATCATCCTCAATAGCATAAATTGGGTAATTTCTTGGGTTCTGATGGTCACTGACAATGTAGGCCAACCTCACCTCTCTGTATAGCCTCCTATGTTCTCCTCCAAACACAGGGATGGTGGCATAAGTGAGGTCCATTTGTAATGATCCTCCAACCTTCTTAGCCCAAGTTCTAGATAAGAGCATACCAAACTTTGGGGGAATTTCAACCACCACAATGTCCATCACTACACTCTTCATGGGTAATTGTGCCAAAGAAACCACCATATCCTTTATCAATCCCAAACATTTTACTTTCTTAGAATCAAAGGAGTACAGGTCTTGGTAAGGTTTGGTGATCTCCAGACCTAGTTCTTCCATAACAACTTTGGGCATAACATTGTGTGAGGCTCCTGAGTCCATAAGACAGTTATGCATGATCTTGTCATGGACATTTAAAGATATGTAAAATGGTGGAGAAGCATAAGAGCCATTCTCAATGTGTGGACCCACTGTAATGGTTGGGTTTTCATCCTGCAAACTGATTACATCAAAAGATACACTATAAGAAGTTGGTTGCAGAACTTTCATGATAGATTTTTTGAAAGGTTCATTCTTCATCAATTTTGTCAAAGGCACAGGGATCTTGATCTTGCTCAACTCATGTTCTAGGCTGAAAGAGGTTGGTGGCCTATCAACTTCCTTTATTTCAGGGGTTGCATGTTTAGATGAGGGAGGTGGCTGAGTTTTAGATGACATACCTTTACTTGGAATTCGCTTGGGAAGAGCTTCAACTTGTTTGTTTTGATCAGAGGTAGTGGCTCTGAGAGCCCTTGCTCTCATCCTCAAAACATATTTCTTCTTGGGTTGGCCTTGAGTAACTCCCTCTTCCCCTGTCTTCTTATCCAACTGATTTGACAATTGTGCTACCTCGTATTCTTGTTGTGTTAAGTGGCTAGCATAATAATCTGTTTCATTGAAAAGCACAACAATATCATCCACAACATCATTGTCTGCATCCATCTCCTCAATCTGATTGTTTTGAAAAGGAGGCACTACACTTTGATCATCACCATTTCTCCTTTCTCTCTGCATGATTTGAGGGGCATCATTAGGTCTTCTGAACTGATTTTGATTTCTAATTCCAACCCCTTGAAAAGCTTTGTTTGGTTGTTTAGATTCCCATTTCAGCTTAGCTATTTTAGATGTCAGATCCTTCAAAGTTTTGGTCATTTCATCAAGTTTGGGATCAGATGTGGTTGCGTTAGAGGAGGCAGGGGAATCCTCTCTTTGTTTTTTCTTATATTTATTAGATATGGTATTTAATATGTTTGATGCCAAGATATTATATTCAACCTCAATGGTTGCTTCCTGCATAGACAACAGTGTGGTGGATCTTCTCTCTCTCCGCGAGAGGGAGAACTCTGCATCAAATACATTAGCATAAGTGATCTTGGCAGAGGCTTCAATTGGTTTGATCATATCTGGGATTCTACCATACATCTTATTGAATCTCTTGGTGAAATCTGAAATAGATTCACCATTATTTCTCTGTAGGGCCCCAAACTCAGTGATGTAGTAGAGATAATCTCTCCTATCTCCCCATTGTTTTATGAAAGTTTCACCAATGCCTCAATATCTGCAATGGAGATTGGAGGAAGACCCCTCAACCATTTTTTGACTTCCCCATCCAGACTACGTACAAACAACCTCATCCATACATCAACATAATCAATGTTAAAGTTATATGCAAAGCTATAGAAGGCTACCAGATGTTCCTCGGCAATAACCTCACCTTCCCCATTGTACCTTGGTAAATATTTCATGTAATATGTGGTTGGGAGTGCATGTAATCCTACAGGCAACACTAGGGGTGCATATCTGGCATCAATAATGACATCCATCATGTTAACATCCATGGCTTGAATAATAGGAATATGAAGATTTATGGGAGATACAGGGGTGGATGCAGGACTGGAAGATGAGGTAGAATCAGGAGTTGGAGATGTCTAAGCTTCTTTGGAATTATGATTCTCAGGGCTAGAAAATTCAAACTGCTCATGTTTGTGATTAGACATAGGTTCTTTGTGTGTAGCTTTACCCTTGAGGGGGGAGGTATATCTCTGAGCTAGGGTGGATTTTCTCAATTGCCTTTCTGGCTCAGAGGCTGTTGTGTTATCCATAGGGTTAGAATGAGCCTTCTTGGCTTTGCTATTTTCGTATTTGGATCTGTCGAATCCTTTTTTGGGTGCCAGTATTTCTTTCTTAAATGTTGCTTAGTGGAGTCGCTAGGTGAAAGATGACACTTTGTTTGTGTCTGATCTTTGTTCACCATCAAAGGTCAGAGCTAATTAATGTCATTCTCCCAGGCAAACATATTTTGTTACTTCGTTCCCCGGCAACGACACCAGAAGATGTTGGTCCTAAGGTCTGCACCTGACTGCTAAAGGGAAAAGCTAGGCCACCTCAAGTTTGTAATGATTGTTTTTTTTACAAGTAGATTTTGTTGGTGAGCTTAAGGACGGGTTTTCAAAGATGGTGCTCTGGTAGGACAAGCCACACAATATAAAAGTAAGTTCTCCTTTGCTAATGGTATGGGTATTAAATGACAATTGACAGTATGAGAAGACAAACATAGACAATAACATCAAGCAATGCAATGAATCACTTGTTGTGTGGAAACTAAGACCTAAAATAATATCTCAAGACTTGGACAAACATCTAGATGCAAATCATTCAACAAGTTGCAAAAATAATGGATCTTTCGTTGAACAATAATTGTATAACAAGTTGCATAATCAACAAAAGATAAACTAAAACAATAGCTATAAGAATAAGGGAACGAACATTGCACACATCACAAGATCTGCATTCAAGATAAGAATCAACACATAAAGATTTGAGTAAGAGAACACAGTTGTCATCAACATATATTCACTAGGTAGAAAACTTTACAATTAACTGAGCAGGTCCAATCTTTCTGCTGCTTCTACTTTCCTTCCAGAACTCGCCCCCCAAAACATACAAAGACTGCATATTTAACAAAGTTCCAGAGGTTCTTCATCCATTTGGTTCTGAGACCTAAGTCTAGATAACTAATTGTAGAACAAACTATTAATTTAACTAAAACATGTATGGAGTACAGCATGAATACTTCCTACTGGACTTATTCAACAAGAGTGGTCCCTATCACAGACATAATACCACTTATTAACTTGATCTAACAGAATCATGGAATTGATAAACTAAAGACTACTACTGTCTTTGCGACAGAATTGATGCATGCGCCAGATGAACTGAATGGCAGAGACTAGGAGTGACAGAACAATGTTTTGTATCGAGTCCTGGCATTCCTGCGAACTGTTTGATGCTTTTGGAGGGTAACTGGTTGCATGGGTAGATCTCCACTTGATCTGCCTCTTCACTGAATTTATGGAGCAATCTGTAAGTGAGACATAACCCTTTGTTTGTGTCTGAGCTCTCAGTCGTTGAGTGCACTTTATTTCGACTCGTCAGCTGCCATCTGTACTTTCAAAAAGATTTGCTGGAAAGGTCGTCGGCCCAACGGTCGTGGAGTCAAGCGTCCAATAGGAAATGATACGAGTGGATGTGGACTATGTGGATGCAGATGATGTGGAGAGAGGAATCGAGAATGTGAGTGGGGGTGACGTGGAATGACATGCGGGCGAGAGGTGATAGGTGGCGTGTGGTGAGAGGAGGTTTAGATAGATGGGAGTTGACGAGAGTATGAGAGTAAGATAGGTGTAAGGTGGTGACAAGTGACGTGCGATAAGAGGGGTGGTATCCGGCCGAGGGGGGGTCCGAAATTGTGCGAGGGTCATTGATATGGAGGATGGGGATGCCGCCATTGACGATCAACGCGAGAGTCAGGCATTCTGTGACAAAATTTTTTTTCTCCACGTTATAAAATCTGAATACCATGGGAATCGTCGATCTTACATCAACATCGTATCTTCATCGTCCATCGATTCGACCCATTGTTTGCGTGTAGTTCGAATCTAAGATGGCCTGCTCTGATTGGCTGCTAGCTTCTGTAGAAGCTTACTGAGCTTTCAATGGATTTGTCAAACCTGGATATCTCCTGCATACACACAAAAGACTCGGTGGACCTGCTACATGCTTAGTTAGTGGCAAATATGATGATGAGTGTTCAAAACTCAAACTAGAACATGTGATCCTTTTCAATAAAGCAAACAGACGGTGCCAAATAAGTAAAGACAAGCAGGCGTCGTGAAGCAAAATGATTAGACAATGGAGAATAAGCTAAGCAATGTTTTTTTTTGCCTCGCCATAGTGAAACTGTAGTCAAAGTCAAATTTTGACAGCGTAATGTGTAGTTCTCTGAAAGACCTTTCCAACGGGCTATCACACGCCTAAAACGGAGGTCGTATGCATAAGTTACGACCCGAGAAGTTGAGGTACCAACTTACCCATAGGGGCCCACATGACTTTTGGCGTTTCACCTCCTAGGGTTAGGCTTTTGGATGTCTAGGGTTTTGGCATTCATGAGTAATATAAAAAAGGCCTCTCGAGCCTCATTGTAATCATTCTGCTCAGACAGATGCACGTAACAACCACATCTCTTCTTAGAGATAGCTACCGCCATTGGAGCAAGTGTTTCGGTCCTACAATTTTACAGTTTCAACCTATTTCATTTATTCAATATAAGATATCATTCATTGGATATTTGTGTTTTTCTTCATATCTCCGTGTTTATTGTATTCATTCTGTTAATCAGTTCGTTTCGCTCCTAAATTTGGATCAGGTAGTCTTGGCATAATGGTCCCATTCAAATTGTTGACATGATGCCATGTTTTTTTTTAACAAGAACGTGTATATTTGTATTAGAAAATTGTTGTAGTTGCATTGTTCATCATGATAATACATATAGGAGAGAATTGTCTGACATAACATTTTGAGATGAGTCCAAAATTTGAAACTGACAATCTATGATAACAAAACAATCCTTCACATAGGATTTATGTAAGCTACTACTAGTATATATTTGAACAAATACTCCTAAAATCAAACAAATTTAAAAAAAAACATTAGACATTGTTAACTAAAATGACGTTGGTTGTCTGCTTCCTCCTTGCTCTTAGCTCAAAGTTTCGTAATTTGTTGCTCCTAACTATGTAGTGTTTCCAATATGAAAGCATCTTCGGAATTCCCGGTCTCTTCTTAGGAGTGCACTCTACCAGTTAATGAAAATAACGAGTTTCTATTGTTAGTGACGTAATCTTCTTGTCTTCCAAGGACTATGTGAATTTTAATTGTTTCACACACAGAGCATCATCTAGCATGCCCCTTTTCCATTTTATATTCCCAACATAACACCTATGCAAGCCCTTTTTCACTACTCACCACACTCGGGCCAACAATTCTATTATCACTTTCTAACATTCCAACAAGAGCAAGAATAGAGGTCGGGGTGCTAACGTTTGTCATAAATTGGAACCTTTGGTGCAAAGCGAAGCAAAAAAAACAAGACAAACTAACTGCAAAGCCATGAAAATAATGAAGGTAAGCCATAAATTTAGTTTATGAGACACCAAGAAGAATCCCATAAATCATAGCTCGAGTCAAAGCTACCTATTCTTCATGGACTAGGGTCAACACAAAAAAAATCCAACAAACAACTGGTGCCTAGATCCCACCTAGAAGAGTGAAATTTTGAAGTTAAACTCGTCAAAAGTAAAATTGTGAACCACGAACTGACAATATACAACAAATCCTCATGCAATAAGATGACGTGTGTCTAGATCCCACCTAAAAGAGTGAAATTTTGATGCTAAACCCGTCAGAAGCAAAATTGTGAACCACGAACCAACAATATACCACAAATCGTCATGCTATAGGATGACATCGAGAGCCATTATCCCACTTGCAAGAAGAATAAATATCCAAGGCACTTTATGAGATTGATCTCACATTAGTCTCAACATGTGTGAGGGGACTACAAAATGAACGCATATTGGCCTCTAACTTCGATAACCTAGGACCCCAATCATGAAATTGTACAAAATGGTCGAAATGCAAGGGCTCTTCATAAAGATGATTGATACAAAACTTAATGGATAGGGAAAGAGACCTCCCCTCTTTTTAACCTTAATTTGCCACATTCTAGAAGATTGGCCTTGTTGGCTACATTATCGGCCTAATGGTTGAGATTCCTGAGAATGTGGTAGTGTTTGTGGACAATGAACTCCTATGGCTTGGCTACAGGTCAAAATAAAGCGATTTCCCCAAAGAATAACTTTATTCCCAAGAAGCGGTCAAGAATTTGTAACTAACTAACTAACTTGTAATGATAAAAAACAAGACTAACTTGGATCCTATCATTCGATGTAGATACCTTGTGCAAATCCTTGCTCCAACGTTCTGCTCCAAATCTTTCTCTGACAACCTGCACACAAAGAGGAAGAAAGTTGCAAGGTAGGTAGTTACAAATAACTAATTTTAACTACACTAATTGAAATTAAACACATTAATATTTCAGATAATCAAATGCTCAGATATAACAATAGTAAATCAAAACACAAGACTGGAACGAGAAAGAGAGCTCTTTATTATGTTAACAACATAAAGTCAAGAAACAATATGACTTGTAACCGTTGTAGCATTGATACAACACCGACATCCAGGATCCTCCACCCGGGCCAATGAAGAGTAACTCACACCTCTTAACTCTTCGCTTGAGATAGGTCCAAGAAAGAGAAGGAGACTATTTCTGACGAGATAAATTACCAAAGATGGCTTGAAACAGGGGTTTCCAGAAATGAAGGGAATATGTTATAGACATGGGGAAGGGCATTGCAGACTCTGGCAAACATTTTCCATCATAATGATGCTCCAAAGATTCATTTTCTCATCTAACCATTGGCATCCTTTTATACTCCAAATAATTGGTTTGAGTAGTTATAGACGGGCTATAGGGGTTAGGAACCAGAGAAACCCATAAACTCCAACCAAAATTTAGCAATTTTATATTTTTTTGAGCCAAATAAATGCATATGAACTCTGTAGAAGAGCAACAAGTACATGAAAAGTTATATATGTGCTCTGCAAGAGCATAGGGGGCGTATGCCTTTAAAATGTTTTTTTTTTTTTTTAAGTAATTTGAGGAAGAACAAAGGGAAATTGTGGCCTACAAGTAGGAGATGGATTTAACAATCAGGCCAACATGTGCATCTATGTTGTAAGGTGGAAAAATATGCTATAACAAATGCCCCCTAGTGTGTGAAATTAGAAGAACAACTGATGGTTGAAATACATTATGAAATTCACGAGGGATGTGTGTAGTAGGCTGAGGTAGAGTTTGTTGAACACCGGTCCAGAACATAATCTACAACAAAAAAAACATATAAGAGTACTCTCTTCTCGAGGCGAGCATACCCATGATCAAGAGTGACAAAAGCATGGACACCAAATCAAGTACACTGTATATCTAAGAGATATGTATATCAACAGTGATCATGACCACAAAAAATGAGTACATAGTGGATCCATGTCAAAAGAGATCGTAACCATGAAGATATACACAGTGGATCTATGTATCGATATTAGAGGAGGATATTTGGAAACAAAAGATGTACAAATAAATCCTCCACAAGTACCGATGTCATAGAAAGGAAGTGGTACTATCCAATGCAACTTGGGCAACAACATACAAAAGGTGATGCTACTACAAACCCGAGGTCTTCAAATCAACTCTCCAATGGTATGAGTCTACACCATGCAAATAGATGTGTTGAAGTTGAACTTAGCAAGACATTGTTTGATTATCTATCATTGATGTATACCGTTAACAAACGCGAGACAACCCATCTATAATGATAATGGGCATCAAGGTACCTGATACATTCTAGCAAGTGTGAATGAATGAGTCGTTGTTGAGCATTTGTAGAATATATCGATCAAAGGACATGGGGGTATTCCCACTGTCAATAGCGAGGGAACCTGCCACTTGTGACTACAAGCCCCGAGGTACTAAAAAACTCTAGATCCTGATCCTAGAGAAAAACAAGTCAAAGTTGATGGGAAGAGATCCGTTGGAAGGAGGGAATTAATGAATCCCCCGTCATCCAAAACGAGGAACAACAAAAGGCCAAAGATTTTGAAGGACTCAGATGGAATATTGGACGGACACACAACCGAGTACATCTCTTGCATGCACCAGATGGAATAATGTGGGGAAGAGACCCTCTAAGCAATGTCCAATAATGAAAACCACCGATAGAGGTTAGGAATTCCACCAATGAGGAAAATGGAACCCAGGGTATTGCACGAATCCCAAAGCATGAATAAGGTCTCGACGTCAAACACATGGGAAACCACTCAGTCAACAACCAATGATCGAATGCCATCTATTGAGCACAGGTAACCTATGAATGATGAAAATATGCCAGGGTGCTACTTAAGGTCAAACTCTCATAGAAATGTGTCAAATTTGATAAGAGCTAACCTGCCAGTAAGAAGTCAATGGGGACATTCTATATTGGCATGAGTAAAAGACAAAGATTCTTGTTGATTTTGAGAATTACTTGACATACGGAAATCTCGACATTAAAAATCAAGAATTTTAAGGAGTGACCTACATCAATCGAAACTTCCTTTGAAAAAAAGCATGACACAAAAGTGACTTGGGTTGCATACTCTCGAGAATGAACAATGACATAAGTCTGTGACACAGGAGACATTAACAGACTCTCCATAGTGACTGGAAGGATAACCAGTCAGAGGAGTAAAGACTCAAAGACAATGGGTCAGTCTCCTAAGGACATATTCAACCCAATCAACTAAGATGAAGACTCAAAACTTAATGCTTTGTTCAAGGGTGACATGATTGTTGCCAAACATAACTAAGAACTTGACTCTTTCCCATCCTCTTTTTTATATTTGATTTTTTTGTCTTTTTCATGTTTTTTTTTTCGAGAAAGAAAAAACTTTATATTCCATAAGTGAATATACATATTTCACTCCTATAGAGGATTGCTCATTTCTGTACATTTAATTTTTAACAAAAACATAATGTTCCTCTCCTCATCGTAGTTATGTACCATCTCATAAAAAGTCCTAGGATTTCTCCCATATTTTCATCTACACTGGTAAAAATTGTTCTATCTTTCAGAGTATACATCGTATGGATTCGTTACAAATTTGGGAAAAAAAAAAGATCCAATAAAATTAAAGGATAAATGTCATCTCGTCGCAAAGTTGGCCCCCAAAATACTCTCATAAGATGAATGCACCCATGTCCAACTCCAGTGCTTCCTTTGACAGATCATTCGCCATATAGTTGAGCTCTCTTAGATATGCAAAAATGAAGATCAGTCTAGATTTGAAGGAAAGGATTTGATCTGAGACAACATAGGCTAAATTTTAACCACCTGAATCTGCACTTTTCCATTTTCCCAGTCTAATGCAACCTTGGAATCACCCAATACTTCAATTTTCCTCAGAATTAATAAATTGACCATAAACAATAATGCCAACATAACATTAAATTTTGCTTTCATATTTGTTTTGCTATGGGGTGTATATAGAACCTTAAAGAAATTCCCTTCAGAGTGGGGTGCCCGTGGCTAGCCCCATCGAGAAATCCTCAAGGTGTACCTTCTAATAAGACTGACATAATCGCTATTCACTTCCTATGTGCTTTTTGTTTACTTTTGTATTCACTGGTTAACTTAGCTATGAGTCCATCCACCACCTCAGAAGGAACATATTTCTCTTGAAAAATGCTAACATTACGAGACCACCATATAAAATAAACAAAGATACATGGAACATAGACAAGATCCTTTACTATCAGCTCCTCTTTCCAAAAGAAAAATCACTATTTCCATATTGTTACTAAGAGCCCGAGAATCATCATTAAACTGAGAGGAAACAATGTCCCGCACATGACATGCATACTGACAATGGATGAACATGTGCGAAGTTGATTCCTCCTCATGCGTACAAAGCATGTATCTCTTATGCCCAATCCAACCTTAGTTGAGACCAACATCCCATGTTAAGAGTTTATGATGCATCACTAGCCACACTACTATCTTCATCTTGAGCGGAGCATGCATTTTCCATATTGTTGTCCACCACCATTGCTTTTCCCTCGAAAAATATTATTTTTCCATTACTTGATATCCAAGCTTCACTGTATACTTACAAGACAATGAATTTTTTGACCAACACAAGCATTTGACCTTCCCTTTGCAGAGGCAAATGAAATTTGATCCAAGATTCCCCACATAACATTTGCACTATGTCGCTTTATCCCCTTCTAAGCCTAACTCTTTTGTCGATTTCCACTCGCTTCGCCTAGTTAGGTCCAAACCCAGATTCAACGCTTCCCATAAAGTGAAGATGCCCTGATTGTGCAGGTCTAACATAAGATCATCAGTTAGTTTGAAGACATTTGTTGCCCCTTCTCATGGATCCTCACCAATTCACACACTTTTTCCATTTCCAATATTCCAAATTGTCCAATCCTCTATGAGTCGAAAAAAAATCAACCAAAGCTTTCCATATAATAGATTTATTTGCCACTAGCTTCCTTATCATTTGAAACCAATCCATAATCAACATTCCAAGAAAATATTTTGAGGACATCACCCACCCCCTAAGTATTGAGTTGTGAATAAGCTTCTAAATCTCACCCGCCCCCAAATCATTTAGCTGCTAAAGCCTTGTTGAACTAGAAAATGTTTTTTATTCCCTATCCCTCCATCACCTTAGGCACATCGATACATGTCCACTTGATGAGGGAGATACCATCGACTTCCTTTTTACCAGACCACAAAAATTGGAAATAAAATTTTCTAATTTTTGATAAAAATCCTTTGGGAATCTTTGCTATGGAAGCCCAATATACTAGGATGTTGGTGAGCACCAATATAGGAGCACCAACCGACCTATTAATAACCATCGGTGGACCCACAATGAGATTCTTGCATTTTTTTTGGTAAGCCACCACAAATTTTCAACCGTGTATGCACTTGATTTCAGCTCGAAGCCAAGGTATTTTAAACCAACATAAACATTTTTACATGAAAAGGGAATATTATCATTCAACTAAGCTAGAATGTCTTTCCTCATGGCACTGATTAACGTGTTTAACTTAGCTATATTTATTTGCATCCTCGTGGTAGAGAAAAACAACTCCAAAATATCCTTAAGAGCCTCAAATTCCCACACAATGAATGCACCAAAGAGCATTACATCATCAACGAAAAGCAAATGAATTAGAATTTCCTCTATAGAGACTTTGATTCCTTTCAACAAACCATTATGTCTAGAATTTTCTTAAACCCTTTGTAACAATGATAAAAAGAAATGGAGACAAGGGACATCCTTGCTACGACCCCCTTGAAGAGCTGAAAAAAGAGGACGAGGAACCATTTATAAGAACAACAAAAGACATCGATTGAATACGTCCAACTATACAATTGACTTATGAACACCCAACTGACTTATTCGTATTCTTTCAAGAGGTCAAGTTTCAAGACAATTGATGTTTATTTATTTTATTTGATAGAGTGCAACGCTTCTTGGGCCAATGCCACCCCATCATGAATTTGCCTCTTATATAGAAACCCAAATTGCTCCTCTGAGATTAAATCCCTGATGATGGGTTTGAGTCTGTTCGCTATAATCTTGGATTTAAGCTTGTATATCAATTTACCGCATGAAATAGGTATGAAGTCCTCGAAAGAGATTGTTTTTTTTTTCTTTGAAATTAAAGCAATAAAAGTTGCATTGAAAGAACCAAAAATTTTGCCCAATCGTTGGTATTCTTGCATTACTTTTAGTAAATCATATTTTATCATGTCATAGAAACCAAGATAAATTTCTACAGTTATACCATCGGGTCCATGACTCTTTCTCTTTTGGAAGGATGCAAGGGTAGCATGGACCTCCCCTTTTGAAATCTCAGCCTGAAGGGATTCATTCATTTCCTCTGTGAATGATCTAGGGAAAAGCTTAATGACCTTTAATATTTACCCAATAGGGCATACCACTAGTTCCTTAAAGAGATTTGAGAAATATGCTTTCCCGGCATGTGCAATATCCCTAAAGGAGGAAACCTTATGGCTCTCTTGGTTTTCAATTTCCCAAATCAAGTTCATGTTCTTACGATAGTTCCCATACCTATGGAAGAATTTGGCGTTGTTGTCTCCCTCCTATAGCCAAATCTCTATGCTCCAGAGGCACCACTTGGATTCTTCAAGAGCCAACAACTCTTATTTATTTTTCAACAGTTCACTTAATTCAAATTATTCTTCACTTGAGAGGGATCCTGCCAACCTTTCAACAAGTAGGACTTTTAACCTGTATTCGATCTCCTGGAGGTGGGAGTGAGCTTTCTTATTGAAAGCTCGAGACCACAGATTTGAGGCTTTCTTGACTTTTGAAATGTTATCGACAAGTTACTGCATATAGGAGTGTTATGGATTCTCTTCCAAATGCACCCATGAAGCTTCAACCAAACTTCTATAATCCTCTTATAGAAGCCAGACCTAATTAAATTTCATCGGAGAAGGAGGATTGGATCCTCTTTTGTCAATTCTCAAGAAAATGGGAATGTGGTCGGAAATACCACCCACAACCACACGTGACTTAAAATTCCAAGGATTTTCCAGTAGATCCTATGATAAAAGGAATCTATCCAGTCTTTTGGAAACCAATAATTCTCCTTTTCGACCATTCTGCCAGGTTTGAGAAAGCTTTGGAGGCTCCAAATCAATTAAATGATTATTTTCAATCTAGTAGGAAAAAAACCCTTACAAGGGATATCTCCTAGGATGTGCCCCCACACCTCCCTAACCAACAAGGTGAAATTTAGGTTCCCTCCAATAATTACATTGGAGGCCGAAAGGATTCCGGATGCACTCAAGCCCTCCCAAAAAGGGCAGTTTTCATCATATGGACCATCTACGTTGACAAACCTAAAGGAAGAATTTAGGAAACGATCCTCCGCATCAACCACTATACATCAAGGTAAAGGTGAAGAGAAAATAGCCCTGAATCGAGGACTCCAAGCAGAGAATAAACCCCCAGACATACCTACCGAATCGACGGAGTAGAAGGACCAATCTCCTAATCACGACTTGAAAGATTCCCTGAACTTTTCCCCTGAACACATTGTTTCTTGAATCATAATAAATTATGGCAGACAATCTTAAATCGACCTTTTGATGGCTTGAATTTTTAGAGTGACCCCAACCCCATGCGCCTTGAAAAAGAGAAATATAATTTCGCACCCTTGACCTAGGAATTCCCAACTATAAGGGCCCAAATGATAGTTGATTGTTTGCCATTTTTTATGTCCTTATTAGCTTGAATTTGGGCTAACGAAATATAATATTTTTTCCAACTTGGGCGCTCGATACCTTGTCTAGAGCCAAACCCCACCATACCGCTTCCAGAGGACCCACTTTTCGAGCGCAAAAGGTCGTCGGATTTGAGCAACGACTTAGAGAAATTATTGTGAGGAAAATCTGCAGAGTGGGGCGGGGAGAAAGTGTTAATGTTTATGCCATTA
>CBVK0101486838.1:0-19488 GCA_900067695.1 Picea abies
CTCTTCCGATCTCACGTCACTACGGGAGACGACCCTTCGAAAATATAACAAAAAACTAATTCACAAATCATTGAAGCACCAAAATGCCAAAGTGTTAAACTTTAATTAATTAAGTTAATCATGGTCAAAAGATAATTAATGACTTTGTTTGGAGTTCGGATGTTTATCCTGTATCGTATCCTAAAATCTCTTAATTCCGAATTTCCGAAATGCTTAAAACAAAATTCGATTAATTAAGACTTAAAATCAATTATCGGATAATTAATCATTTTGCAGTTTCGTGTTTCGAGAATTCCCTCTCGAGATACATTAAATGTTCCCGAAGTACGAACTCCCGAAACACTTGAAGTTAACACACCTTATTAAACATGAATAATTAACATTTTAAAAGAGATTATCCTGTGATTAACCTTTAGCGGATTCGGGATTGGGGAAATTCCAACTCTGTTTCATCTAAAACTCCCGAACATGAACCGTCGAATATTAATGGCATTTATGACTAATTAACGGTAATGATTCAAATGTAGAGTGTTGATCGCCAGGTAGATATTTCCATTAAAGTTAATCAATTTTTCGTTAGTGAAGATATATGAAAATCAATGTATCTAATTTGAATAAAAGCACTTGGATTTCGTTTTCATTTTTACCTTCCGCAATTAGAAAGATTTTATCAGTTTAAGAAGCTCACGCAATTCCTCTGCAATAGGTAACCTCGCTCTGTTCTCTCGACATCATAGCACCATGGAAAATGATGAAGAAGCCTGATGCGGCTGGTGAGGATTCAAATCCAAATACAGACGTCCCGTCGGACACTACGCTGCGAGCCATAAAATCTGTTAAATCTTGGACACAGGTGTTCGAGGTTCTGGAACATGAGATCATAAATTGTCCAGAAGATTATGGTGATGAAGAAAACGATATTCATGAAGCTAAACTCAAATATATAGCTTAGTCAGAGCTACACAAAATAGTTGTGCGACCGAGACTCATGTCGTATAACGATATGATAAGCTGGGCCTTGGAAAACATCAACATCCAAACCAGGAGCATCATCAACCACCAGAAGGTTGTTGTTGGTTCTTTCTGACCGGAACCCCTCCAAGTAATGTATACGTTATCTCCCAATCCCAAGTATAATTACAATGTTGCATTTATGTTGGAGTTTGAGCAATAGGAATGCATACAATACGACAAGAGTTACCTTGATATAATCAGGTCTTGGTGGGGGCACCCAAAGAAGTTCAGGGCCGACACTCACGGTATGTATTCCACAACGTCGTTGGACATTCACATGATTTACGTAGCCATGATGTTCTGTAGATTGTTCGAGAAGAAGAGTCTTACTCATTTCCCGGTGGGATGGGTGTCTATCATGCACGAGGTGGCCGAGGGATACACTTTTAATTGGGCCAAAATGTTGTCAGACAACTTGGCCAAAGAAATTACTGAATACAAAATGGTGAAAGCAAAGGGGCATTCCGTCCCTTTCTATATGCATGTGTATGTCATGGAGACCATCCATTTCATGACCCCTTTCCCATTGATGAATTGGAGCTGGACCTTGACCAGTACAGAGCCTATTCACTTCTACCATTCCAATTTGTGGGAGGAAAAAACCAAAGATTTCTTTTACAAAATCTGTCACAATGTAGTGGTTCCTGTTCATATGGCCCTATATGGTCACCCACCTCCTCGAATTCCAGACAGGATTATGGGAAATATGGGCAAACTAGCAGATTGGTTCATTGAAGAAAACTTCTCTTATATAAGGGTTTTTGGATGCTCAATTCCTCCCCATGCTCTCTCGCGTTTTTTACCAGACTAGCTGGTGTGCAGGGAAGTAGCTTACTAGACAGTAACGGGAGGCATCAACAAGGAGCTGAAGGCAGCCCATAAAAATGTATGGTCGACTTTCCCTATCCAGGTCGGCATGTTTTCACTATATATTGGATTTTGGGCACTCCAAAGTGGAGGCTACAACTTTGGAAGATGTCAAATTGGTTGACATAGAATTCAAAAGGCATAATCCATACAAAATTGTGGAGAACCACCTGGCCGAATTCAACATGAAGAGATATGTGCATGAAAACTCCCCACATGGCGAAATATTCAGGGGAGTTAGATCTTATGAGGAGGTACAAGACAGATTCCAAAACCTGTCCCCATATCAACAGGCTAGTTTCCTCAGTTTCCAAAGACATAGGCGAAACAATTTTCCAAAAATACTACAAGGAGAGTCGATAGCCACTCCTCCTGCACATGAATCTATACCTCCATGTTTTGAACTAGGGCACTCTAGTAAACATAATATTGAGGAAACCCCAAAGAGCTCCGAGGTTTTGGCACAATAGTTAGAAGCCTCATTGTCAGGACCGCTAAGCCGCCAGGCCCTAGCACATCTCAAAGCTTACCTAAAGCAAGGACATGATGCATCTCCTTCGACAACAGCCACACCAGCTGCCGATACAGTGGATCAACAACAATCTACAAAAATCGTTACTCCTATTACATCATTGGCACTTATGCAGTCTAGCTTCAGAAATCCTAGTTCCAAAATCAATTTTGTAAGTGATCTTACCCCAATATTTCCTAAAGAAATGCATCCTTTAGATTTCTTCTTCAGCAAGAAACAGAGGGCCATCGTCAAAAGAGGATCACACTAGAAGGACAGAGTAATAACCAAAAGACAGAGGATGTTATATGACGAAAATCATTGTAATGATTCAGAATTCACGAAATAAGTTGCAGGTTCATTGGGTGCCTTCGCCACTGCAAATTAATGGTCTGTGGAGAATTTGACAGAGCAACTAAGATATAAAAGATTATTAGTGAGGCATTTGCAAGATCAATTACTGGCCATGGAACATACTGTAAAGAATAATATGAGCCAAGACTTTGAGCAAATCAAAGCTCACGACCGACATCAAATCCAACTGCTGCAGGCTAACCTCAAGGAGATCCATCGAAATTCATAGGCCAACCAGGGTCTAATCACTCAATATGATGAATTTATAAGAAAACTGCAAGCTAGATTGAAGGTGACCGAAGGTGTCTCGATAGACATTCCAACCTTCCAAATTCAAGTGTTGGAAATAAATGAAAAAATGGAGATGGCCCGGCTGGATCGTTTTATGAAGGTTGATTCCATACAGAAGTGCTATCAGGCAGTAGACCTTGCTCTGAAGGATGTTTATATCAAGGAAAGAGAAGTTCTCTTAACCTGAGCTAAGTTTCAAGACGCCATCATATTGGCACAGAAAGATAATATCCCTGATTTTCCTCGACTTTCCCCTTTTGAACAAATAAGAGGTGATATGGCCCCGAAGGTGTGGGAAACGAATTTGGCAAAGAGCAAGAGGTTAGCCAGGGAAGTAAATGATGCTTTCCAAGAAGCATTATCATCATTAGACAAGAGACTGATTGATTTTGGGGGAAGCAATATCGCGGAGGCCCTGGGCAAATCGATATTGAAATGAACCAACAAAATTCCAAAAAAAGAAAAGAGGAAACATTTGAAACCATTCAAGAAATGAGCTAGATTAACCTTTTTAAAATAAATAAATGGCTAGTGAACCCAAGTTCACAGTTCCAGGCCTTGGTTCAAGAAGTGAAAAGAATCCAAGAAAGGCTACCTCAAGTAGAAAGGAAATTATACACTTTCTAGGTGAATGAAACAATTGAGCCATCAAAGTTGGTGGTGGAATTTTTAGATAGATGCAACCAATGCATTGAGCTTGGAAAAACCAACACAATTGTGAGCAGGTAAGAAGATGCCATTGCATTACTGAACATAGCTGGAGGGACAGATGGAAACAAAACTACAACGGCTAAGACATTATGCCGAATTATTAAGAAGACCAGATGACAATTGTGTCTAGCCTAAAGGAATGAGGAAAATAAAAGTTTTTCCATCAGGTGAAGAGACAAAAGAAAATGCCAGCAAAGCTAATCAGATTTTACACACTACTATCTTATTTCCGAATTATGATATTTTAATTAAATATTGTAAGAAGTCCAACCGTTTTGAGTTGTGAAAGATTTTGTATAAATACATAGATTGAAGATCTATTCAGGGCTGGGATGTAATAGAGAAAACTCTCATTTTTTAGTATCAATACAAGTGCATACAAAGATTCCACATTTCGTTCAATTTGGGTTATGTGTTTCTTTTGTATTTCCATATCTCATCATTTCCTTATACAATTCCTTAATAAATGTTTGATTGCAATTTAGTATCACAACTACTGTAATCGTATTATCAGTAATTTGTTAAGTAAACAATTTTTCCTCTGTATTTACTGTAAGTAAAACAAGACCCGCAAGTTGTGTGAATTACTGTATTTTATACTTTGTTCAAGGGTACGCTATCTATTTTCTTCCATTACAACAAGGTGAGACTCTTCAACAATTGATGCCTTGCTTTGTTTAACACTTTTGTAATTCCCCCCCCACACCATTGGATATTACAATTGTGACTTAAACACCAAATACAGCCTTTGTACTACCATATTGTTAATTTCATTCAAAGATATTTTCTCATATAACTAAAGGTAGAAAAAACACTCTTTAAAAAAATTCTATTTAAACTTTAAACTTTCCTAATGACTGACCTTACTCTTTGAGCCTTAATAAATGGTACGTCCAGATTTGAAATGACATGTATCAGCGCTTCCAGGACTAGGAGATGACATGAATTACGAATTTTATGCCACGTCCTAAATCGATGACGTCTTACAAGTTTTATGCCCCATCATAAATTAATGACGTCTTAGGAATTATGTGCCCCGTCATAAACAGAAAGAAAAAGAAAATTAATAATGTCTTGTCAAAGTTATACTCAGTCAAAAACACGTCCTATAAACTTGGTTACACGTTTCGTGGCCGTATTTGACGGGAAAAATGGCTCGTGACGGGCATTTTTCCCGTCAAATTCCAACCCTTCTACCTGCCCATTTTCGAATTTGAAATGAGTTGGATTTTTTTCTCCTTGAAGGAGTTGTACATTAATTCCTCCGTGCCGATTTTCGAATTTGAAATGAGCTGGATTTTTTCTCACGAGATGAGTCTGGGTTGTTCTCTTGTTCCGAAATGGGAGGGAGGTCAGGTGAGGTGAGGTTGCAGAGACGTAATAGATGAATGGATGATGGAAGCAGAGATGGATTTTCGTGATTCAAGAACTCTAGAGAGACAGGATCCTTGAAAATATAGCTGTGGAAATCAATCATAGTGTACAGTCCAAGCAGTGGCTTCCTTTTGGTGGATAGTGCTGGCCGGTGGATAGTGTTCGTAGGTCTCAAATGAGAAGAGTTGGATTCGTAAGGGGTTTTCTATGATGCTTCTTGGAAACCATGGTGTCGAGACTCGGAACCTTCATCTTATCGTATCCATGGCCTTATCATATCCATCTTATCTGATCCCATTCAAAGAGATTTTGAAGAAATTTAATTTCTTTTTTTTCTGTAAAAATTCTTTCTTATTTTGTAAGGTATAATTCTACTCGGGTTAGATTTTGGAAACCACAGTCACCTGTAATTTTGATGGGTACAGGTGTAAAATTAAACTTATTAACCAATTTTGTTCCGTTAAATAGAACTTTGAGTATCTAAACTTATTGTTTAATTATTGACTCACTCATTATATTCTAATAGAGAGGGATATCTGCTTGTTTTAGAGATCCTTATTAAGCAGAGCCTAGTGAAACAAATCTACAGAGTCCCCTTTCTGCGCTTCTCACAATTTTCTACGAGGGGAAAGTGAACGTTTACCATGTATGGGAAGATAAGGTATTAGAGCGCTCTTGCAAGAGGTTGCTTTTCTGGTTGATTTCGTTATGTTGCATTCCTTGAAATTTCAAATTTGCCGGGATTGTTTGTATTTTTGCAAAGAAAGATTTAGATTGAGATATTGTTGTTTTGTGGGGACGGTGCAGATGAAGGACATAATGGTGGCGGCGAACAGAATAAGTGGGACTCCCTCATGGACGCCTTCAACTCTGATCACTCCATACTCATCACCTGTAACCATCGTCACCAGCACGCAATCTGCTCAGATGATGAAAAGCAGTAAGAGGACCTGCAACTAAATAGCTTAAGCCATTCTAATTCGCTTATTAACTAAGTGGCTTTCTATTCCGAAAACCGCCTAATAGAAAATTCATGTATATTCATGTAACCCTCTTAGTGTTCAGCAAATGATAATGTCATAGGTTAACTATTCTACTCCTTATTCTATACGGGGTTGTCAAGACAAAATTCCAGAAGCTTTCTTAAAGGGTGTAGCCAAGAGCTTCAAAACTACACCTTCCATATTAAAGAAATGGTGGCGAGAGTTTCAACTCTTGTGCAAGGTGGGCAACATGACAAAAAGGGGCCAATGCAATAGATTATAACAGTTTTCTTTCTCATGGTTCATCAAAAAGGGAGAATTCATTGAAGGATATCTCCACTGTAGAGTTCCAGATTGCCTTTGCTGAAGATGGAGTGTTTTTACCATCAAACAAAAAACCAGAGAAAAAATAAAACATACTGAGATCGTTGGAGCTTGCACAAATTTAACTGAAAAATGGTGACAAAACCTAGCCAAACACATTACAATGAAAATAGGTCAATTGTCCTAAGGAAGCTCTAAACAATTTTCAAATTTCAAAAAAGGGTTTTCAGTATTAACTAAGGTCAGGCACTTTTGAACTTGGATTTTGATAGCATGTGTAATGTCCAAGATATTCAAAGAAATTAACAATAATAAGACTATTAAATTTCCTGTCAGAAAAACATGGCTCAATTGAATTGAAGAGGCATATATTAACGAAAATGTCAACATAGGAGGTTGCCATCAGAAAATAAAAAAAAACATAAGACATGACTCATTCATGCATGAATATTTTTTGAATGTATTATTTTCTGATATTTTTATAATTATAATATAATTAATTTGATAATTTTTGTTTGAATTATAATAATAAAAATAAAAGAAAAAAGTTTAATTTTTTTTTTTACAATTTGTTATGATTAAGGTTTATTGATCATTATTAATTAATTAATTTAAATTAAATTATAATATGTTTAACCTAATTTTAAGTAATCAAGAAGATTGTAACCTAGGTGTGTACTCGATCAAAAAGATTTCTCTTATATACTAAATTCTTTAAATAGTTTTTTAAATGATCAAATACTTAAAACCATCAATAATTCTATTAAATTACTTAAATACTCTATTAAATTAATCAAATATTTAATAACAATTAATTATATTAATAATTAAATTTATAATTATATTATTATAATTAAAAATAATTAAACATATATATTATATATTAGTATAATTTACTATTTATTATATCAAAATTATACATCAATTTTATCAACTATAAAAAAATATTTAAATTATAAATTAATTCAAACATGATTACATTGTTTACTATCTCTTAAAATTTTATTTTTTAAATTATAAGATTGATAAATTAATAAAGTTTAAGAATAAGATTGATTAAATAAATAAGATTGATAAAATAATATTATTTGTTAAATTATAAGATTGATAAACTAATAAAGTTTAAGATTAAGATTGATAAAGTAAATAAGATTGATAAAATAATATCTTGTGGGTACTTTTTAAAAAGTTAATTGATAAAATAATATCTTTAAAATTGATATGTTCATTTTTAAAAGTTCACTTCTCACAATAATTATTTCAAATAAGCATTATAAACATATCTAGATTGTATCAATATAGCAAAAATAAATATTTTTTATTATGTTCATGAACCTTGAATATAGTTTTGTTTATTTATATTTATGTTTCTTATCTAAATTGTTTATTTATATTTATGTTTTTTATTTTGAAAACTAATGATGGTAGTTAAGATTGGGTGCTCGCATGAAGTTGAGAGATAAAAAAGTGGAAATGGGGTGTGATTGAACATCGGCATGTAGGAATGCGTGCAAACACACGTTTTTAATGAACATGCACATGTAGGAATGTGTACACGTTCATATAAGCACACACACATTTTTAATCCTACAATCCTACACATTTTTAATCCTACAATTCTACAACCTTGTTACTCATAGAACCATTACACACTTTTTCCAACTCCAATTATTTATGAATGTGCACACATTCCTGAGAAACACATGTTTATGAGCATGCGTGCATTCCTGAAAAAAAATTTAAATGAAAAGAACATGTGAGCGCACTTTAGGATTGTGCACACATTTCTAAAGAACGTGTATTATTAGGAACATAAATGCGTACACATTCTTGTTAATACAAAATCTCTCTCTCTCTCTTTGACCCCCCCCCCCCCNNCCCCCCCCCCCCTCTCTCTCCCTCTTTCTCTTGCCATCCCTCTTTCCCTCTCTCTCTCCCCTCCTCTTGCTTGGCCCCTCTCTCTAACTCCCTCTCTCTCTCACACACATTTTCCCCTCTTTCCTTGTTTCTCTCTCTCTCTCTCTCTCTCTCTCTCTCTCTCTCCCCCCTACATCTACCTCTCTCTCCCTCTAACTTTGTATTCCTCTCCCTTTGTCTTTATCTCTCCTTCCCAACCTCTCTCTTCCCCTCTCTCTCTCTCACTTGCTCACTTGCTTTCAGTCTCCCCCTCTCCCTCCATCTCCCCCCCCTCTTCCCCTCTCTCCCTCTTTCTGTCTGTCTATCTCCCACTCTTCCCCCCATATGTCTCTCTATCTCTCTGTCTCCTTTACTCCCTTTCTCTCTCTCCCCCTATCTCCCTCACCCCCCACTGCCTCTCTCTCTCTCTCTCTCTCTCTCTCTCTCTCTCTCTCTCCATGTTTCCTTTTCTCTCTATCCCCTACTCTCCTCCCCTCTCTATTTACCTCTCTCTTCATTGCAAGCTAGATTCATAATGATTCATAATTATTATGTCATATATTTTTGGTGATAAATAACTCTTAGATATTTTGACTCATAGATATTTTTATTTGTTTGGGATCCACCAACAAATAGATGATATGGTTTTAGGATGATATGGAGTTTGCTTATTGATCATAAATCTACTTTTCAATAAAATAATGGAGTCAAGGGAAAATCATGCTGTGCACATGAAAATGACAAGGGATATAATTGAAATGAGACCTAATTTCACTTCAAACATCATTTAAACACACTTTTCCCAATTTCCAATGAAAGAGGACATGAAGTCTATTTTCTATTAAAAAATAATAAATGGCCTTATCCATGGGGAACCATTCTCTTCGATGGATCATATCCATGACCTTATAAATTCAATTCAATCACACCATTAAATCCACAAAATTTTAGGAAATCTAGGCCATCTTCTTCTCCTATTCTCTCTAGTTCCATATGTGTTGTGTCTGGTTAAGGAAGATTAACAATCTATACAATGGTGGATATTGTGTTGATCATGGTTGAACGACACCTCAGGAACTGCAATTCTGATACAACAAGTATAGTCAAAGTTGATGCAAGAGGAAGGAGAGGCATCCACACTCTCAATTCAAGGAAGGAATTTCACAATGCCTTCTTCTTATGCATATCATATGTTCATTGAGATCAACTGCAAGTAGTAACCATCACTCTGACATGCTTGTCTCCTTAAATTGAATCAATGGAAAACTTAATATTGATAGGAAGATCCAAGTTTGCTAGAATATTTAGAACTTGAATCCCTATCTTAACATATCGACCTTTTTATAGAAGTTGCCTTAAAAAAAACCCCAATAAAAAATATTTTTTATGGACAAGTCTCAAATTGTTTATGTAATGTCCTTGTGTCATTCATTATGGTCCTAGATTTAAATAGGAATGCGTTTGGATATTAAATTAAATCAATATGTTATACACATCAAGACTAAGGGTTATATTTGTGAACACAATGTCAAGATTTATTATGTGGAACATTGGTATGGAGCAAAATGTAAACATTTAGAATAAAAATTTAAGGCAAAATTTGCAATTAGATAGTAGGAACTATCCTTTAAAATTTAATATAAAAAGATAAATTGAAGTTAGAATTATAGGGATTTAAATTGGTTCAATTGGGATATATTACATCGATTTGGTATTTGTCTAAGTCATGAATTTAAAATATTAAACGTTGAAAGGGACCAAAGTTTAACCTCATATCAATTAAATGTTGAAAGGGGTTAAATTCATCAATATTGTGTAACTTTTTTTGATGATTTAAGATGGATCTAGGTTGTTTGTGCTCTCACTCAACTAGGTAGAACTAAGAGTTAAAAACTTATGCAAATATGGATATGTAAAAGTACAGTTTAGATTATTGTCAAAGTATCTACCAAACTATGCTCCACGAGTTCAACGCTTCAGTGAACAAATATCAGAAGAAGTTGTGTGGACTTCTACCCCCACGGGTTCAATGCTTGAGTGAACAAAGATCAAAAGAAGTTGTGTGATAATCTAAAAGGAAACAAAAAATTAGAATCAATGGATAGAGAGTGATGCATGAATCCCAACTTGTCTGTTAATGGTGGTAGTATGTGTGTAGATTGATAAAGGTTATGGAGCCAATGTGCTTAATATTACAACAAAATGTGAACAAACTAGGTATTGTCCTTATGTTTGGTTTCATCCATCATGAAATTCAATTTTTTTTCTTACTTATAGTGTTGTTACCACTTTATTTGGAAGATTGGTTAGTCCTTTAAGCTCTCCCAATATTTCAATTTTCCTCTTACTTGCATAAACTAGGGTCAAATCAACAATATTTCAAGAACTTAGAAAATTTCTATGGAAAGGGGGCCGCTCCAATTCTGTTACGAGGACAATCTCTGTATGGCTAGGGGTAAACCACAACAGATGGAATGACAGATATAAATCAACTCTAATATCAAGTATTCTATATAAATGTAATTCTAACGAGATAAGGATAAGATCCTACCTCGTCCGGACATTCGAAGAAGACCACTGTTGAGCACACAACCCAAAGATTTATACTTGCAACTTGTCCTCAACAACCAATATACACTTGAGAATATGGTGATAATATATATTGTCATCATATAAATTAGCATAATCCATTAACATACATGACAAATACGCCCATGGAATAATAATTCAAATATTTGCAAGATATCAATTGGATGAGAAAAGAGTGTTTCTATTAAAATAATCAGCAGAAGTACATAGGTGAAAAACTACTATAATGACACATATCGCAACCAAGAAACTAAGTACCTCCAGTTGGGCCTCCACCACTTCAATCCTCCACCAAGGAAAGGTCATATATAAGAGTTAATGAGGTTCTCCATCACAAAGAAGGAAGAGCTTGGGGGATGAACACAAGAAGTTCATACTTTCAAGGACAAAGGGAAGCAAACTCAATATGAAGTGAAATTTCTCCAGAGTGTCTTTACTCTCAAAGTTGAATTGTCGAATTGTTTCAATGCTTGGATATGGCTCAATTTATAACCTTCAAATGGAATTGAAGGGCCAAGTCAGAGAATTTCCATTATATGGAAGGTCAAGGATCATGGATCTCATGACATGGCATGGAAACCCGACATAATTTTTAATTTTGAGCACCAAACCCGATGTGCGCGGGCTATAGTGGAGCAACCTGTGTATACGCTTGTTGTATAACTGATAGGGTGCGTATATGTGGAAAAGTGTGCATTTTTGGCTCTAGAATGAACAAAAAAGGGACTTCAAGTTTGTAGAGGGTAATGGAAGGCCATCCAAGCAAGTTGCATGGAGTGAGGAAAAAATTGTTGTAACAAACTCCAAGCGATTCCATTTAGTAAATTGGAATATTGTCAGGGCTCCAAAATCTTATGGAGGTTGGATTCCATAAATGCACATAAAGTTGGCTTCCATATATGCATATTTATGGTTGCTTCTGTATATGCACATTTATGGAAGTTGACCACTTACAAAAGTTGGATTTTGTATATACGCATTTATGCAAATTGGCTTTCATAAATGTGCATTTACAGAAGTTGGATTCCGTATATGCGCACTTCCGTATATGCACATATACAAAATCCAACTTCCATAAATGCGCATTTACGGAACTTGGGCTCTGTATATGTGCATATACGAAATCCGCCTTCCATAAATGCACATTTATGGAAGTTGGATTTTTTAAATGTGCATTTACGTAAGTTGGATTCTGTATATGGACGCTTCCATATATGTAGAGTTTTGGAAGTGGTAAACTTTCTTAAATGTAACACCCCAGGTTTTGAGCCCTGTATTAAATATTGTATTTTGTTAAGTTATGAAAGGCCAGAGTGCCCAAACAATTATTAAGAGGCCAGTGTGCCTAGGAAATGTAATGTTCTAATCATTATTAATATAAAACACATCATTGGTTTCTAGAAGGACAAGGACAAGAGTTATAGGGGGCTATGATTCCACAAGAGAGGGGGCTTGAGGGGCCAAGTACTTATTTTTATATATTAATTACCCATTATTGTTTTAATGGAGAATAACAGTTACATGAGCTTCTTAGGGGGGGAGGCCAAGTGGTTCCTTAATTTTAAGAATTACATAAACTTTTCCTTGGTCTGTTTGGGGGGTTCTCACTCCCATTCTCATTATGGTTCTTCTGTTGGTTGTTTTTCTCCTCCCATTCACTCACTCACACATTGTTCAAGACATTGCCTTACCATTTCATTCATGAATTTCTTTCACTCTCAGTTTTGGTTCATTCCACCACTCCCTCCTCTTTCCTCTTTCGTGTCTTGGCTTGGGAAAGGAAAACGAACTGTCAAATGGAAGCTAGGGTATTGTTCGTTGTAGTGACTAATGGGGTATTCCAACCATGAATCAATACCTGCATATCTGAGATTCTTTGTTCTGTGCTCAATTTTGTCCACAACTTCGAGTCCTGAGAGTCCCAGCATGAAGATTTTGGACTAGCTGCACTGGAGCCTTGGAAGGAGATGGATAGCCTGAGGGATTGCGGGAAAAGAAGGGGGTCCATTCTCTTGAGTTGTTAAGACTGGGTAGAAGAGAGTTGGTGTAATTGGATTGTTGTGGGTGTTGGGAAGCCTGTGAGAGCTTGAGTGCTGACTAGTTTGGGAAGCTGAGTGACACTCTGGAATCGTCCTTGTGGATTCATAGCCCTGGCTCAGGGGTGACATTGTTGTTGAGACTTGGAGCAATAATGTGTACGGTTGGGTGGAATGTCCTTGGTATGCAGCCGATTGGTGTCTTGTTTTAGAAAAAATAAGTTATCTCTATTATGGTTATTTACCTGTGTATCTTTATTTCCGTTGTGTATTTAATTATCTATGAATTTCACGTCTATAATATGCATGCTTGTTGGTTATTGTTGTGCATGTCGTATGGTTCATTTATTTTATGTTTAGCATGAATCCTGATCAATGCATGTGAATATTTCATGCACCCTTGTTAATTAAAGTTATATCAGGGGTCGATTCAGTCTAGAATGGGACTTGTAGTTAGCTTGCTCGACCTATGGGTGGCTGGGTACATTACAAATTGGTATCAAAGCTTCATTTTTCAAAACTGAGCTTGGATGGGTTGTATAAATAGAAATTGAAGAAAAGTGTTCATAGAGAATCGTTGTCGAAATGGACAATTTCGAGTTACAAAGGTTCCATGAGTGCTAGGAAGGCATTGAGAGCACACCTTAACTATGTTTGAAAGATCAGGAGGTGTAGAGGTTTGGGAAACCACAATGGTCGTTGATTTGGACCATAAGATATGACTTGGGCCGTTAGATATGTTTGAAAAGGTCCGAGTCCTTCATAGCCGTCATATCTAGAAAAGGAGCATGGCGGTTAAGCATCGAAGTCCTTCGAACTTTGTCGCTCTAGCTGTCTTAAGTTATTTTTCATAAAAGCAGAAAAAAACCCTGAAACTCCAGAGTTATAGAGTGAATCTAAACTATATATCACTAAGAGGAGTATCTGACTGTTGGATTTGTCCAAGGACATATCTCGACCATTGGATCAAGCACAGATCAAGAGGTGAAGCATAGTGGAGAAGATCAGATCCCAACCATCGTATCTGTGCATGAGTGAGTGTGAACTGTACATCTCATGACAGTTTGGAGGTTCAACACTCTGGGAGAAGCGAGTCCTTAAGCTGCCAGGAAGAAAATATTCTGAAGTCCCGAACTCCGAAGTAAATCTGGACCGTTCATGTTTTGGGACACCTGTTCACCGATTAATGATTATTCGTTGATTCAGCGTTCAAGAAATTTGTAGTGTTTTGTTGAGAGATCCTTCGAAGTCCAGAGTCATGAAGTCCCGAAGCGTCGGGGTGACGTGGAATGCTGACATCACCTAGGGTGAGGTGGACCCACTTTATACGTGCCACGTGTCATCTCATTTCATTCTTTTCATAGTTTGATTATGCCAATTATAACTTAACACGTGTCATCTATAGAATGGGCCACATGTCATCTCTGTATTTTCGTCACGTATCACCCCCTAATGCGTAGTTTCTAGTGAGACTCTAGAAGTTCGAAGATTCAACATTCAGGAGTTTTAGTCCTTATGTCACTTGGAGAATTTTTCTCCAAAGTCCCAAAGTCTGGAGTCAATCTGGACCATTCTCAGTCAGGGGACACCTGTTCGCAGATTAGCGATGTTCGAAAGTTTGTCGTTTGGGAAATTTGTTGTGTTATGTTGAGAATTTCCCCAAAGCACGAAGTTTCGAAGCTTCGAATAGCGTATATTCAGAATTCACCATTTTGGCGTTCAGGATTTTTGAAGTGTTATGGAGAGAAATCTTCTGAAGTCTGAAGTCCCAAAGTCATGGAGCAATAGAGTAGTGATGCTACAAGGATCATCTCCAGGATTTCACCAATTCGGTGTTCAGGGGAGTGTGAGTATATTGATGTCAGAACCTCCAAAGAGTGAAGCTACGGAAAGATTCTCCGAGAATTTGCCACTTCGACGTTAGGAGGGAACGAGGTGTGGAGTAGTTGGAAATTCCGAAGCCCAAAGTTTCGAAGTCTCAAAGTTTTGAATATGTATCGTGAAATAATTCTCCAATTCGATGTTCAAAAGAAATAAGGCGTGAGATAGTAAGAGCCTCTAAAGCCCCGAAGTCCCGAAGTCCCGAAGCTCCATAAAAGTACCCTTCAGTAACCTCTTGGTCACAACCCGTGGTCACATGTGATTAAGAGAAGAAGGAAAAAGGGTTAGTGCCGAAAAATTGTTTTAAAGAGATATATGGGGCTAGTGGCCGAATTTTTTGATTTTGAAAAAAGAAAATCGCTAAGGAAGGATTAGGACGTGGTTTCAAGTCGTGGTCACCTAGGGAAATGGTTTGAAGGAAGCATCTGAGAAGCGTTGAATCTTGTATCGGCCCAAGGGATAACATGGAAGTTTTATATGATGAAGACTGATATATATATATATTCTTCATGAATTGCAAGGCCCTGTAGCATTATTCAGAAAAGTTTGTTTATCATATGCTCAATTCTAACAAAATGGTCACTTGCACATTTTACAGAATTAAGGGGTTTAAACATATCAGTTCAGAATGTGTATTCAAGAAATGGAAGAAGGAGAGGGAGATTCCAGCCATGATAAAGAGGCCAAAGGTCAGAATATCAAAGTTGGTAATGTAGAGACATAATCCAACATACACAAGTGCAGAGGGAAGCAAGAAACATTGATAGAAATTGTAAGAATCCTAAAAATAGAAGTACAGAGCTACAAAGCAGACAATGAGAGACCGATGAGAGAACAAAGTTAGATAAATTATTGAGTGATGTAGAGCTTAAATTAGTTATAAAGGCAAACAAAGAATGGCTCAAAACAAGAGGAAGAAGGAAGGTATCATGAAAGAAGAGATAACCACATGAAACATGGTTATTCAAGAAGTGCCAACAGAACTCATAGAAACCACTCACCTATTTACTCAACAAGAAGGTCTTATGCATATTAATACTCTATGAGTAGCCCAGAGGTGTTTCCTCTTAGGCACCAAAGAAGAAAGCATGAAGTGGACAGTTTGCAAGGAGAGTTGAGGAAGCTTAAGCCACCATCCTTTGATGGTGAAAGGGAAAGGTAAGATGATGTTGATGCATGGTTGCTTGGACTCATGAGACATTTTCAATTGTATACCTATTCATCAAACCTAGAAGCCATAATTTCCACCTACCATTTTCTTGGGAAAGTTGTAATGTGGTGGGACCAACTGAAGCAAGTTGAGCACATTAATGAGAATATGATCACTTGGAAGCAGTTCAAGAGGTATTTTTAGGAGTACCTCTCAGAGCACTTCTATGACAAGAAAATGCAGGAGTTCTTTGAACTTAGGCTGGGAAGTGAAACCATGGAAGAGTATGAGAAGAAGTTCTTAGGGTTGTTAAAGTATGTAGGGTTCATAAATGATGAGAAGGTGAAAATAAAAAGGTTCTTGAGTGGATTGCCATCCTTTTATAAATAAAATATTCGGTATGTTGAGCCCAAGACATTGACTGAGACCATTAGGAAGGCTAAGTGCCTCTATGAGAAAGGCTAGGGCAAAGAATCCATGCAGAAATATTGGAAGGATAAGAAGAAGGAGAAGTATGATAAGAGGAAGAGGGGATTAAAACCTCCTTTCGACATAAATGAACCTAATAAAAATCATCAAGACCAATATGCTAAGGATGAATCCAAGAATGAAGACTTCTTGGGAAAAAGGGGAAGACCACCAATCCAATTTTGGGGATGCAAGGAAGATCACTTGTACAAGGATTGCCCACGCAGAAAGGACAGAGTGAAGACCGTGCACAAGATCTGTAACACCCTATTTCCCCCAGTTTGTAAAAATAACTGGATTGGCCAGAACTGTGGCAAACTCATGAATGTGAATATGTGATGTGAATGGACCTTGTGGAAAAGGTCAATGAATGTGAATAACATTATGAATTTATATTGCAGGACTGCTGAGAGGGGATGTGTTGAAAAAGAGACCATGATGGCGGTGGAAGGCACCTAGAAAGGTGGCGTTAACTTCCACCAAGAATTAATACCGTATTTGGACTTCACTGTCCTGGAGAACCAAAAGCGACTCGTTGGCCCCAAATTAAATGTCTTTTCGACTGGTAGGTAGATGGCTCCTCAGAAATTTATGAGGGATGGGGAGGTGAACCACCCATCCGTAGAGTCGTCAGGCCTGACCAGCGCGAGGAAAATGGTGCCACACGCAACCTCGCAAGAGGATAAGGTGTGGGGGAGAAGCGATTGGGGGGCAGACGCAAGGGGAGGAAGAGAACTCTGGAAATATGCAGAGTGAGTGATAGCAGAGAGGAAGGAGAGTAACCTTCACTTCTAGTCACTGGCAGACATATACGTAGTCTCATAGCATCGTGGTCTCAGCTCAGGGGTGGCTAGCAATAAATCCACTGGGAGTCGTTGAGCCTACGGTTGGGTGGAAACGAGCACCCCTCTCAGTAGTTGCATAACCCCTGGTGTTATTTCTGATAAGTGTTTTTCCTCTGGCATCTTGAAATATATATTTATTTTGACATTTATGTTTATAATCTTTGAAATGGTGAATGATTCCAGAGTAAGAAGGTCTATATGGTGTTTTGATCAATACTGGTAAATGCATGTTTATAATGGAAAGACTACGTATGGATTATGTCTTCATAAATCGCTATTTATATGCTTACCGACCTAATTCAGACTGCATGTCTGATTCGTGGGAGAAAGGTACCCTTATATGCCTCAGATAGTACCCTGGGTAAAAACCTCCCCATAAAGATACCCTCCTTGAAAAGCCCATCAAGAACCGGGAAAGAGAATGTGAAGGCGTAAGGCCTTAGTAACCCTGCACGAGGAGGAACGATCCTCTTGAAAACCTGAGATGGAAGCATAAGGATGAAGTATCGAATCAATGGACGAGATCCCGTCAGGAGAACTATGGTCACTCACGACTGTCAAATCGGAAGAAGAAGATGGAGTGTTAAGTGCCTTAACCCTGATAGGTATTGATCGACGGACGAGATTCCATCGGGAAACCTGTGGTCATGCATGATCGTTAGATTGGTAGGAGTAAATAGGGTGTTAAATGCCTTACCCCTTTGTTTTCTATGTCTTCGTGGGCAGCGAAGAAATCAGGACCGTAGATCTCCAAGGTCCATGGGAGTATCTGGACTGTTGATTTTTCCACGTCTAGGGAGTCGTGGAAGAATGCACAGGTAGGAACCAATTTGAGTCGACAGATCTTGGATGGAAAACCTGATAGTTGTTGGATCTGTCAGGAGTTACCCGAGGGTTAAACGCCCAGTGGATAGGGACGAAAGCCCCAGGATAGATCTGGACCATCCGAATAATGAAGGCCACATGTCGTGAGATTACCCATTTCGGGAAATCAGGAATTGCGAACTCGGGAGTCCTGGTGACGAGAGTTCGGGACTTTCCAAGGTGAAAACCCCGGGATAGATCTGAATCATCTGAATAACGGAGGCCACGTGTCGTGATATTACCCATTTTGGGAAATCGGGAATTGCGAACTCGGGAGTCCTAGTGACGAGAGTTCGGGACTTTCCATGGTGAAAACCCTGGGATAGATCTGGACCGTCCGAATAACAGAGGCCATGTGTCATGAGATTACCCATTTTGGGAAATCGGGAATCGTGAACTTGGGAGTCCTAGTGACGAGAGTTCGAGACTTTCCATGGTGAAAACCTTGGGATAGATCTGGACCATCCAAATAACGGAGGCCACGTGTCGTGAGATTTCCCATTTTGCGAAATCGGGAATAGCGAATTCGCGAGTCCTGGTGACGAGAGTTTGGGACTTTCCATGGTGGAAACCCTGGGATAGATCTGGACTGCCCGATCTCAGGAGGCCACGTGTCATAAGATTACCCATTTTCGGAAATCGAGGATCGGGGATTCGTGAGTTCTGTTGACAAGAGGTTGGGCTCTCGCCTTGATAAATCCCGATGGAAATAAAACTGTGGTCATATGAGAAGAGGTCATATCGACCAAGGCATAACCTAGGGGGATGATTTCCAAACGAGGCATGTTCGACACTTCGATATTTCGATACTCGGGACACCGAAGGGCATGCTTCCTTGTGCCAACAAATCCTGAAATTAAGACTTGCAAACCCCCGCCTATTAGTATGAGGGTTAAGTATCGATCAACGGATGAGATCCTTGGAGGATCTGGAGTCTGTGACACCTGTAGATGTGGGGGGGGGAAGGAATGCAAAGGATAGTTCCTCGACCCCTCTTAACTTTTACAAGTGATGAACGAACAGGATCCTTTTGGAGGATCCAGGGTCTGGGATGACCGTGAGATGTGAGGAAGAGATGTCGGCTTTAAGCTGGGGCGTGAATGCGCATTAAGGTAAGTAACGAGTAGATTTGGACGGCTAGAGTCCACCTGCCCAGATCTACGGCTGAGGTTTCATTTCGGAGCCCCCTTGCTATTCTGCCTTTAGCGGTGGGGGGGGGTCCGGAATCGGATGTGCAACTCTCGAATGGTTGAGATTAATTCACCTTGATCAATGGTGCTCAGGTGAATTCCGGACCCTCTTTGCCATTCTGCCTTTAATGGGGGGGGGG
>CBVK0101486842.1:6769-41235 GCA_900067695.1 Picea abies
ATAATCAATAGTTATTGTTCAAGGGAAGTAATGACTTCCAAAGGTAGCTACAGCTTCCAAATATAAAGGGAGGGATAAACCTCCAAAAGGAAGATGAAATCCTCCAATATTAAGAGAGGGTTGACCTCTCCATCCTTTCCCCTTCCTTACACCCAATAATATATGAGAGATAATAAAACTTTACATTAAATTATCACCATTAGCCAACTATCACATAGGACCTGATAATGCTTCATGAGACTTCTTCAACTTCTAAAATTCTTCACTTCTTAGAATAATCTAATCCTATAGATAATATAACTCAATGTATTCTCTGAAACTCCTCCAAGTTTCACTCCTTGAATCCTCCCAGAAAAGGATTTATAGAGAAAATGGTAGACCTTATTCAATTATGGTTTATTCAGGAGAGCGAACTTGTACATCATGCCCCGCGCTCAATATTTAACATAATATTATGAAATTCGTACACAGGAAACTAAATCTTGTACTTTTTCCAATGCAATTGGTCTCACTTCATTTGGATTCTCTATGAAGATGTTATGACTATTTTACCCAGAACACTTGTTTATGACTAGCTTCAGGACTAGTCAAAAACCCTTAGAACACATCACCAAAAGACTACATCCTACCTTGAAATTTGGCCTTCTTTACTTCATATTTCCTCTAAAATTCGACTTATATATCCTTGTTCATTAACAAAGTTGTGTGTATTGAAAAATGAATGTATAATGAGATGTATTTATACCCTTTATGTCACTTCCTTTTAACATTAGGGCCAACATGTAGTTTTTGCTTCAATTCACATTGTCATCTTCAAAAATTAATTTCTCCTCAATTGTGAGGATCCACATGACATGCCACATACCACCGAAAGTGGAATGACTAATAATATCCATCCATGGGTGTTGTATCGGCATATGTAATTTCCTTCATGTCTATCTACTTCGATCAATTGTGGGGTCCAAAAGCCAATCGTTAGGGTTGACATCAATGACAACAACCAATCTTCCAACAATCTACCCCTTTGTCATTGATGGAAACACTCATGATCCCCCTATCATCATGATCCTGATTTCTCTCTCCCTTTGACATCAATGGCAAAGGGTGGGGCTACTCCCCCTGAGTTCAATGGCATTAGGTGACCTTCTTCTTTGGGGTTTCTCCCCCTGAACATGTGGCACTCAATAATACTTCATCCTTATTTTTATTCTTTGGGACTTTTTCTTCCTTGGAATCCTTTTGTGTGGCTTTTTTCTTCTCTCTCTTTTTCATGTCTAGGATGTATATGTTGTTAGGTCTTCTTGTTGCAGTTGCAACCAATCTTCCTAAGTTATTTTCTCTAATTTTACATTTTCGGGAGTCAAACATAAGAGTGTATCCTTGATCACATATTTTGTTGACACTAAGGAGATTATGCTTCAAGTCTTAAACTAATAGGACTTTTCCTACTTTTACATTTTCACTTCCAAGCTTTACAGTTCCTTTTCCAAGTATTTTGGTAGATGATTCATCTCCAAATGCAACATTTCCACCCTTTTTCTTCAAGTTGAAAAATTTTCTTTGATCTCCGGTCATATGAGATGAGCACCCACTATCTATGAACCATTCATATTCTTCTTTGCATTCTTTAGCGACCAATGTTATTCAACCATTTTCATTGTGTGGAATTTCTTTCCTTTTCCATGTTGTAGTTGTTATAGGGACATTTGGCATAGGATTATCTTCCTTCATCTCTCTACAATTTTGTGCTTTGTGACCAAGATTATTGCACTTGTAGCATACAATATTTTGATCTATTAATGGGTCAAATGGATTATAATTTGTGTTGACAAGTCTGCGAACATTTCCATATCTACTATTTTCACCATTCATGTATCTTGCATAGTTATTCCTTTCATTGATTCTACAATTGATTGCCTTGTGTCCAAAATTTCCACAAGTATAACAGTGTCCAAGAAAGAAATTTTGATACTTGTGAGTAAGTGATATTCTTTGTGGTGTAGTCCATCTGGGTTCACAATCTATTCTTCTATAGTTTCCTTCATAATGATTGATTTCATACCTTATGGAAGAGGATATTCTTGATGTCTCATTCCTTCTGAATTCGAGTCTTCTATCTTGTTGTTCAACTTGCTTTGGAGTGTTGGTTTCATCCTTTTCATATTCCTTCTCTTGTTTTGTTGTCTTCAAACTGTCATTGTATCCTAGTCATGTCTTGTCGTTTGGATATCTTTGACTGCTAAGGATCTCATCTAATTTTTCTGTGCTTTTTTCGAACTTCTTCAACTTTTCTATTGTCAATAGTAGCTCCCCTTTTGTGTGATCCAATTTTTCTTTCAATTTCTCATAATATTCTAATTGTTCCTTCAAGCTACCAATGGTATTTCCAAGCCTGTAATTCTCTTCTTCACAACTACTCAATTCACCTTTTAGTATTATGTTTGTGTTTCTAAGTTTGTTATTTTCAGTTTCAACATGCTTCAACTTTTCAAGATTCTCATCTTCTTGATCACTCTCTACATTGTCTGTGTATCCCCAAAAGGAATCAAAGTTGGTTTCTTCATCTGAATATTATTTAGAAATGATTTATTCTTCTTTAGAACTCTTGTGATCATCATCCTAGGTTTCTTGGGTTATGAAGAGGACTTCTCCTCCATCATTATCTTCTTCTTCATCACTCTCATCTAAGGAGATGTCATCATCCTTGGAGTAGAAGATCTTTTTATTGTTGAGACTTCTCTTTTTATAGTAGAAGTTTTCAACAATATGCCCTATTCTACCACAGTTAAATCATTTGAGAGGATATTTACCTTTGTATCTTCTAATTCCCTTCTGGAACCTTCTTACGAAATTTCCTATTTCTTCATCAAGGTCTCTATCCTTGTCTTTTGTCTTCTTTATGGATTTAAAGGTTGCTTCATTGTTTGGCTGGTCACTTTATGTACTTGTTCTCATTTCATATGCTATAAGAGACCCATGTAATTCATCCATTGTCATTTTGGTCAAGTCCCTAGTTCCTTCAATCGCAGAGACCTTAGCATCATACTTCAATAGAAGTGATATAAACACTTTTTGTACAACCAAGGATTCCTTGAGCTCTTCACCTAATCCTCTGATAGCATTAACAACTTCATCAACTCTAAGAAAAAGGGTTGCAATATCTTCCTTTTCATCCATCTTAAATTTTGCTCTATGTCATTGACGCTTGACCTGCTTAACTTTTGGATCACCTTCATGTTAAATTATGAGCTTGATTTCTTATGCAGATTAATTCTTTTATTTTCTTCAATACTTTAATTCTAGCTTAATATACTTCAACAATTCCAAATTATAATTGAATAGCAATAACTATGTAGACAAGTAAACATGCACATCAACAACACATATACCCTGGGGAAACCCTATACAGGGAGAAAAACCCCAGCAAACAATATTCTTTTATTGCATTAATAATGTAAGATCTCTTACAAATATCCACCATGAATGTTATGTTCTCAAAGATCTTGCCAAGATGACTCTGACCTAACAAAGACTTAAAAGATATCGCTGAAATACACCTCTGATATGCTGCCTCTTTATCATTGATGTGATCCTCTATTACTTCACCCTCAACCTGCATATGAAAACTGTGTTTCAAAAATGTGTTGCAGAACTGTGTTGAAGAGAGGGTTTGACCTCTTTTTATATAGGCTAAAGAGGGGAAGAGGGGAATAGGAGAAACTCGAAATAGTAACCTGATTGCATGCATTAAACATAACTCAGCTTCATACTTTAGTTCGAACTTAGAACTAGACTTGAAATTGGTTACAACTCAGCCTTACACTTTAGTTCGAACTTAGAACTAGACTTGAGACTGACATGCTTTAGTTCGAACTTAAAACTAGACTTAAGACTTTAGTTTCAACTCAACATTACACTTTAGTTCTAAAGTACAACTAGACTTAAGACTTTAGTTGCAACTCAACATTACACTTTAGTTCTAAAGTAGAACTAGACTCAAGACTTTAGTTGCAACTCAACATTACTAAAATAGAACTAGACTCAAGACTTTAGTTGCAACTCAGTATTACACTTTAGTTCTAAAGTAGAACTAGACTTAAGACTCTAAATACAACTCTTGACAAGGCAATTCGAAATTCTCTTCATGGTGGATAATGTTTACACGTTCCAATGCACTAGATCAATACAATTACATCATTTGCAATATTAGGAATATCATTTGTTTCTAGCTCATAGGAATTTTATATTCAACCTAACTTTTGCTAGATGCCTTGACTTTTGCTCATGGCTCACAAGATTTGACTAGGCTCACAAAGGTTGTATGTCCCCCCTGACTTTTGCACTAGTTTGTCTGTGCTCACAGAGGTTGTACGTTCCCCCTTACTTTTTCACTAGACTGTCTATGCTCACAGAGGTTGTACGTTCCCCCTGACTTTTGCATTAGATTCACATAGCATCTCATTCATCTTGAATTTTGGTTTGACTAACAGAGATTGTACGTTCCCCCTAGATTTTGTCAATACCTCACAAGATTGGTTGATTCTCCAAATCTCCTTGACTAGCCTCAGGGTGGCCCATATGGCCTCTCATTGGAGAATGACTATCAATGCTGCCAAATTTAACACTCCCTCTCAGTGAGGGAGTCATTCTTAGCCACACCAAGCTTGCCTCTCAGCTGCACAAACTTTCTTAAGGTCAAAGGCTTGGTCAGGATATCAGCTACTTGCTCGCTCATGGCTATGTACTGTAACTTTACATTTTTTCTCTAGACCAAGTCTTGGATGTAGTGGTACTTCATGTCAATATGTTTTTACCTGTCATGAAATATTGTATTCTCTGTCAATTTTATGCAACTTAGATTATCACAGTGAACCACAATCATCTCGATCTTGTCACAAAACAACCCAGAAACCAATTTTCCGAGCCATATTGTTTCCTTGCTAGCATCACTTGCTACAATGTACTCAGCCTCTGTTGTACTCTCTGCAATGGATCCCTGCTTCCAACTTGACCAAGAGATCATAGTGGATCCTAAACTGAAGCAGTATCTGGAAGTACTCTTCCGATCTATTGGGATTTCTGCCCAGTCAACATCTACATACCCATGCATAAATAAACCACCACTAGATGTATATCTCAGACCATAAGTAATTAACCCTCTGAGATATCTCAAGATGTGCTTTGCTTCCACCCAGTGTCTTTGTCTCGGTTCAATCATGAACTGACTCATTGCAATCACTACATAGCATATATCTTTCCTAGTGTGGATCATGTACATCAATGATCCAATCAACTGCCTATACATGGTGGGATCTATTATCACCATGACAATTTTCAGATCAGGACCCAAATTTCAAAATTTTAGAAGAATGCCATATCACTGTAGGAGAATGATAGTTTGGGGGGCTTGGCTACATCTGGCGGATATGGACAAATATAGCAAGAGCGTGGAGGAGGAATCCCACAGACCGTTGATCTCGTGACAGCCCAGATCAATGGTCGAAACCCATATCAGGCGGCGAAGTGACACGGAACTTAACAGATCGAGGGTAGGCCAAGGAAAACCACTGTGATGTCGAGAATGGACGTGTGGAATCCACTCAAGTGCATCGGAGCGAAAGGTGGTCTACCTAAAACCATTTCTGCGAAAGCCCCGATATCACGTGTCTTAAGTGTCAAATCAACGATTCATCTAAAAGAAGTTGACGGCTGATCAAATCACCGCATGAAACTCGTTCAAGTACTTCATGCCCATGTGATGTTTGTTGAATGTCATCAGATAATGAAATCAAAGACTAATCATTCGAAATGGATTGGCCAAACATGGTAAATCAACGTACTCGTCAATAATCCTGTCAGTAATTCATGATTGGAAATCAATAACTATCGATCTTCAGGCATGGGTGGCATTATTCTGCTCATGGTGATCATCGTCTCGTTCGTGAATGAGGAAATATCGAGCTATTCCATTCTCTGTGTGTTGAAGAATTAAGGAGGGTGAAATCATGGCCTCTGAGGATAGGGAGAATGTGAATAGAACTGTGTCCAAGGCAACGGTTTTCTTGACTAATGTCCCAATCTCGTCAATAAGAAATAAAGAAAAGAGGGTTGCGCAGATGTTAGCAACGAAATTCCATAAAGAACCCATGATTGAACCAAGAGAAGGGGTCTGATTAAACCCTATTATGAGGGACTTAATCATCAATGAGCACATGGAAGATCCCTACAGGCGAGTGGTGAAAAAGAAAAGAAGCAAATGACAGAAAGTTGAAATTAGAGCAGAGACGATGGAGAGCGTCGGAGACAACCAATGTGTCTGGTTAAGTACTTTGCAGGAGGAAATCACCTAGCTAAAATGAGTTCTCAGGTAGATCACATGTGTCTCAGCAAATTTTGGATAGATGGCAACCAAAGAAAGGGATCCATTTATGACAGGCATGTTCATAACGACCTCTTTGAAATAGGATAACGGTTATTGTAAATCATTTCTTTTTTGTAACTTATTTCTATTTTTAGAATCGTGGGGAAGTCTAAACATTTGAGACTCCACAAGTAATCGCCCTATATATGTATTACCTGGAAGATATGAAGGCATGGAGAAAAGAGGAGCCTGCCCTCTGTGCAGGAAAACTTTGTAAATCTCTGGGGCTGAAATGAATACATATGCTGAAGCATTTTGAACTGTTCATGAAAAGATTCTAATTGGCTGTGATATGAGTTTTATCTTCCTTCACTGTTTGTATTTCCTGTGTTCTTTAATTCCATATACATTTTTCTTCTGTTTAAATTGGAGAGTTAAAGGCCTAGAATTCATCATTTGATGCTCTTGGCTTAAGCGATTTAGACTGTGTATGTTTCTTCTTAGCTAATTCAGAATTCATTTCCGTAATGCTCTGATGCAGTTATTTGTTCCCTTTTTCCTCTCACCACTCTGATTTATTTTGAGTTACAACTTAGATGCATTACCTCATTTAGCCTTTATCCTATGGAGAGTTCTATTAGCTGATCATTGTTTTCATTCAATTTCAGAGTCTTGACTCCATAGCCCAGGCTATCTTCATTTCTTCAGCAATTTCATTAAAAACTCCTCAAAACAAACCAAGTCTAGCCACTGATTCCCGTAGATATATCAAGTGACATGAGAGATCCCTCTCTGAGTTGAGCAGGCTAGTGCCTCAGCTCTAAAGTTGGTTGAAATAGTTACCTCTGTTGTTTGTCTTTCAGTTGGACAAAATTTACAGAGTGTTAACATTCTGGCGCCATTGTCGGGGATCAAAATTGAAAACAAAATCCCTGGGAAAGAACAACATGGTTGAGTTCTAAGGTCTGAGAGCAGCAGACACTTAGGCACATATTGGTTGTATTCCTTCTCTGGCAACTCCACACATCAAAAAGCCAGTTTGAAGGTGATTCCACTGGTAGAAGAATCCAGAAATTCAAATCTTCAATGGCGACTCCACTCTCAATACAAAATCCAGCGTCCAAAACATTATTGGCGACTTCACTCAAGCTTCAAATGTAATTCAGAGACTCCATTGGAAGATGAGATCCCTTGACAGAGGTATGAAAAGACATTATGGAAGAAAACAAGTACTTAAAATTAGGTTTTTTCCAAGGCATTTTATTGTTTGTTATAAGTTGCCTCTACTTCTTCCTTGAAAATGTCAAACAAATTTTTCTTTACCTGCTGCATTCAAATGATGATCATGAGAATCTTGCAATTGCATGTCCTCCTCTTAAATTTGTACATGCATATCCTCACGGTATCACTGATTTTGATAAAACTTTTCCATCTGGGCCATGTGATGACCATAACCAAGTTGATGAGCCTCATGAAACCAGGGTTGATATTTCATCTCCTGCACTTGATCCAACACCCTCCAAGACTCAGCCTAGATACAGACCCTTAAATTTTCCCCACATCCTTCATGATTTTCCTCCAAAACACTATGAGTAGCTACCTATGTTTGATGGGGAACCTGATACCATCTCAGCTAAAAAACACATCCAAGGGTTTGAGCATTTTATAGATTTGTTTGAGATTGACCATGATGATGTTTGTATGAGGGCCTTCTCTCAATCCTTGAAAGGAGACACCAAAGACTAGTTTAAAAATTTGCAGCCAGAGACAATTAGCTCATGGGAGGAATTGAAGGATGTCTTTTTAAAGTTTTGGAGCAAAAAGAAATATTTGGATCTATAGCTTATACAGTTCTATGCCTTAAAAAAGCAGAGAAATGAAACTATTTCTATATTCAGTAGAAGGTTTTCCAGTATCTATTACAATTTGTCCAAGGAAATTCAACCCATTGAAGCTGTTGCCATGCTCCAGTATGCAACTACTCTTCACCAAGATTTGTCTTTCCTCCTGATGGAAAGAAGACCTAAGTCCTTACAGCAAATGATTAATGATGCTCAGGACATTCAACACAACATCCAAGCATGTAAATAGATTCAAAATGAAGGGTTGAATGCTCAAGAACATGAAAGTGAATATGAACAGAAGATAGTTGATTAGAATCTTGAGCATAGAATTGACAGTATCATAGGTCCTCTTGAAGTTTCCAATGCTTATGATTTTGCAAAAAATTATATTTCATTTTTTTGAAAGAGAAGGTGTTGAGTTAGCTTCTGATCCATCACATGATAAACATAGGACTGATTATTTTATGTATTCATGTGTAGATAGTCAAGAAGATGAATTTGAAAAATAGTTTGTTGAAGAACATGTTGATGTTCCAAGTTTGTTCTTGTTATATGACATTGCATATGTTGTTGATCTACCTATATATGATGAATATGATGATGATTATGGTGTTGAATCCCTAGAACAACCAATTGCATGTTCTCTATCAGAAAATGTCCCTTTTCAGCAATGTAATGAGAGAAATCAACCTACATATCATAGTTACAAAGAAGAAAGTATTGAATCAGCTGAAGGGAATTCCTTACCTTTATGCTTTTCTTCATTCAAATTGTTGAAAGAAAATCCTAAGATCATCATTGAAGCAAAGCAATTTGTGTTAATGTCAAATCACATTGATTTACTAAAACAAATTGACAATAAATTGCAGCAATCTTCTCATGTGTTTGATGACCCTGGTACTTGTTACATAGAAGGTCTTGTCAATACAAATTTGCAGCCATTGGTTGAAGACAAATCTGAAAATGAGTGTGTTAAGAAATCCAAAGAAATTGAAAAATATGCCTATGACAACAGTGAAGAGAATGAAGAAGGTTTTGAATCAGGTGAAAGAACCTTGCCATTGTGTTTTTCCTCTTTTGAATTGTTGAAACAAAATGTCTATAATGTTTCAAATCATAAATCCTCTAGGAATAATGTTAAATATGAAGAAAGCAGTGGATTTGCAACTGAAAACTATCTTCCATTATGTTTTTCTTCCTTTGAATTGTTGAAAGCAAATCATGAGATAACAGAGGAAGTAAGGAATTTTGATTGCATTCATAGTGGCACTATTTTACATGAGAAAAATGTTATCAGTGAGGAAGACCAACAACCTTCTCATACATTTAATGACCATGTTGTTGATTACATGGAAGGTTATCTCAATTCAGATTTGCAGCCTGTGCTCAGCTACCAACTTAGAAATAAACATGATAGTAAATCAAAATCATTATTAGATATGGATTTCTTTCCACCAAGGGTTTCATTTCAATTAACATTGTCTTCTGATTCAGAAGATTGTTATTTCCAGCAGATTCTTCAGCCTCTTGGTGACAATCAACATGTTAAATCACATGCAGTGGAAGGGGTGAAACATGATTTTTGTTTTGTGCATATTTTAGAAGATCCATTTGCGGTTATGTTGGAGGAAATGAGCAGTCCAAACATTTTTAATCTTTTAAGATTTGGATTGACGGATGAATTTTTGAATGAATTCTAGTAAGCAGGATTTGGAGCAAGCTTGTACAACATAAACGAACAGTGGACGAAATAATTACATGGTTACATTGGCATTTCGATTTTACTTGATTGACAGTTTGTTTCAGTAGTCAGAATAGGTAGGAATGTGCAAATAAGCTTCTTGGCCAAGCATTTTTCAATTTGATTTTACAGTATTGTGTATAAGCAGTTTTTGGCATTCAGGTTTCAGTTGTGTATTCAGTGTTTAGCATTTATTCGAGGGTAGTGTGTGGAGTTAGGTCTTTAGCAGAAACTGGTGCCAGAATGGAGCAGAGTATGCACACATATGTTCGGAACCACCCCATGGATCAGGCACAATTCCTACAAGTTCTTTTCTACCTCGCAGGGAGGATAGCATCCCTAGTTGGAGCCAATCTTATCACCATGACAATTTTTAGATCAGGACTCAAATTTTGGAAATTTAGCAGAATTCCATATCATTGTGGGAGCATGATAGTTTGGAGGGCATGGCTACATCTGGAAGATATGGAAAAATACAGCGGGAGCACGGAGGAGGAATCCCACAGACCGTTGATCTCGCGACAGCCCGAATCAACGGCCGAAACCCATATCGTGTGGCGAAGTGACATGGAACTTAATCGATCGAGGGCGGGCCGGGGAAAACCACCATGGTGTCGGGCATGGAAGCGTGGTGCCCACTCAAGTGCATCATATCTAAAGGTGGTATTCCTAAAACTATTTTTGTGGAAGCCCCGATATCACGTGTCTTCAAGGGTGATTTTAAGAACCCCCCCTAAATTTATATGTAAAATAAATGGGCGAATCCCCGTGATACATAGGAAAAATTGAAGGCTATTTTATCAATAATATAATATGTATATATAATTTGTTTGCGAATATTTTAGTCAACTATATAATCTTGTAATATCATGGAAAATCTTTCACTGAATTATAAACTCTTGTAAAATCTTGGTGAATTCGTATTTTTTTTTTATAAAGTATAAAACCTCATATAATAATAAGAAAATGTATTCATTAAACAATAATATACTCATTTTACATATTTGGAAAAAGAAACATAATTTTTCCATCCTCTAGACAATGTTGCAAGCATTAGGGTAGAAAGCATCCTCGCCTCCTTCCAGGATTATTCTAGTAGACTGGTGACTAGAGTCTCAAGGTCCAAGTCCAAAAAGATGGAAAGTGGTCATCGTCGAACCATGGCATGAGAGAAGATTGTGCCTCAGAGGAATAAGGACTCACAGCCAAGGAAAGATAGATGAAATCATCCTATAGGAACCCCTACTATTATCAATTTCCGCACTACCAGGGGAGCTAGAGGGGCCAGGACGAGATACAAGAACTTGTGCTCAATAGAAGAGAAATAACTAATGGGGAGAGTCCAGGAGGAAGTACTAAGAAAGAGGAAGAATATTTCGGATGAAGAAATTATGGGGTCCGTGAAGGAATGGGTTCCCGACCCTGGGAAATCCCGTACAAGGGACACCAATTTATTTCGTATTGCAAAAGTCTATTGGATGACGAAAGTGATGGTGGCCTAGGCCATGGTTCAATCTAAAGCTAAAATGTGGGCCACCCATCAGGAAATCTGGGTTATGGAAGCCAAATTTGAGTTATTCTGTATGGAGCAATTTAGCATCTGATTCCATGAAAATACAAATACCCCTAAGAACACACAGAGGGAGGGAGGAGAGGAAAGAAGGAAGCTGGCAGGAACCCAAGCAAATTCCATTATGGTGGATGAGGAAGAAGAAAGGCCAGAATCTAGCAAAAATGCAAGACGTCGATTGGCAAGCAAGCATGGCACTCAGACCCTGCAGGGAGATATGACGACCCTAGGTAGTCTTTTTCCCAGGGTTTTCAATTGAGTCAGTCTAGTTACTGTGGCTATTTCATTTTTTGGGGGCTTTCTATTTGCCTTTGGTTTTGTAAGAAACTCTCTGAATTATGGCTACACTTGTAGGCCAAAGCTACCTATAAACAGTTAGTAAGTGGTGCAAATGCAACTATGGCAATACTTCTAGTCTAAACATTAAATATCTTGAGAAGAATAGGGGAGGGAGGTCTGGTTTCCATTTTGTGGCAGACTTCGAGGACCCAGACTATAAAATTATGTATGTTCTGAATAGAAAATCTATAGTATCTTTTTTTTATTAAAAAAAAAACTTATAATTCAACTATTTACATATTTAAAGCATATAATAAATGTTTATAATATAACTAGAATTTATATAAAATTACATATAATTATAATTATAAATAAATTTATAGAAAATCTCAAATATTTATAAAATTTATTTAAGTTCTCATATAAGTTATTATTATTATTTTTATTCATTTAATAATTAAAAATCACCAATCAAATCTCTTAATATCCTTTTCACTACTTACCATTTTATAGAGTCCTATGAATCAAAAAATTTGTATGCTAACTTAATAGAGCGTGATCTCCCTTTCCTTACATATTGAAGTCATGTCTATAAAATCTTATAAGCTTAATTAATTTATTATTAAGTACATACTATCATGCTTATTGAAAATTATTTCAAGTCATATCTTAAGGCTACACAATAACAATAATAACACTCGCAAGATTGACCATAGTCACAATCAATTTTCCTGATCCTTTTATCCTACTTAAAATGTATGGATTCTTTTATCCTACTGAAAATGTAGTATAAATAATTACCTTTCATAATTTAAAATATTATCAAAATAATTACTTTTGATAATTTAAAATATTATCAATTAAGGAACAATCTCCCATTATGAATTGTCTTATCAAATAGTAATAAGCATAATACAAAAATATTACACTAGACCTACCCAACACAAATTTATAATTATTATTTATTATATTGTGTTATGAACTAGTAGTGAACATAATACATAAATCTTAGACTAACTCAACACAAATTTATAATGATTATTTATAATATATAATTACGATATAATATATAACAATATTTATTTAACACAAATAATTTATGTAACTACAATTATACATTTTTATTTTGAGCTATTTAAAGGATACATCAACTATTATTCTCATGTATAACTTACACAAATTACTATTAATAATTATTTAATATAAAATGTCAATTCCAATATTTATCTAACGCAAATCAATTTATATAACTATAATTATACATTTTTTATTTTGAGCAATTTAAAGGATATATCAACTATTATTCTCATATATAACTTACACAAATTATCATTAATAATTATTTAATGTAGGATTTCAATTTCAATAGTCAAATAATGATAATTCTATAATTCTAATATAACATGAAATATTCATATTACATTAATAGCAATAAGTTTGCTTTACAGAAAGTAGATTTCAATTTTTTTTATTATAATAATTATTTAATGTAGGATTTCAATTTCAATAATCAAATAATGATAATTCTATAATTCTAATATAACATGAAATATTCATATTACATTAATAGCAATAAGTTCGCCTTAAGGAATGTAGATTTCAAATTTTTTTTATTATATCAAATATATTTATCTCAACACTCTTATTGCGTAATTCCATTATGAAAATTTAACTTACTCAAAGGATAACATCAAATATTATTACTTCCTTTATTTTTATTTTCATTTACACAATATAATAATATTTGTTTGTCCCAGCCCCGGATGGGGTGACACATAGCTACGGGGGGACAGGTGGATCCGCACCCAGCCCTGGCATAAATGCCGACAGCCGCCACCCACGCGCATAACTTAACGATGGGGGACGACCATCGCTGCAATTCAAGAGTGGAGGGACCTTTCCCTCGAGCGACTGGGTACGATTTTAATGGTTCAGTAATGGCGAGGGTTAATAGCGAGAGGATGGCTTCGGCTCCGGCTCATTTCGTTTTCAAATCGCCCAGTAAGCGCAGGTTTACACCTGCCAAGGCCTTGGTTATAGTTCGAATGTTCTGGTGTTTGGCATTAACCGCGCATTCTATTCTCTCGCTGTATTTCTTTCTACATTCTTCGCGACTGGGCTCGCTTGATCTTCCGCCTTCACCTGTTCTCCCACCTTGCCTGCAATTTCTCTTCTGTCTTCACCGAAAATCGCTTTGTGCCTTCGCCATGGCACGAAAAAGAGGCAAGCCTCGTCGTGGCTCGGCCTGGGAGGCGCATAAGGCGCAGAGGCTTTGTAAGGAGAAACTCGAACGGGCCCTGGCTCTTGCTACTTCAATTCTCCGAAAAAATGCCCGAGCTGAGAAGCGGGCTTGGCTTGCCACCATTGCAGAGTATGGCGCGGGGTGTAGTCAGGATGTAAAGGAAAAAGTGCAGGTAGCGAGGCAAGAGGAAGCGTCGGGAGCGAGGCAGGAAGTTGGAATGGAGGAGGAGTTTCCCCCATGCATTGTGGAGAAAATCCCGTTCACAGAGGACCTGACGACCATGGAATTCAGCCGAGCGACAACCAAGAGGGAGGACTGCAAGCCCACTCTGGCACTAGTAGATTACATCCCGGGATGTCTCATGGAGGAAATACTCTGGCCTGGTAACGACAATTGCAATTGCCATACTGCGAGCACGAAGGTTGAAAAAGTTGCAGTGGAACAGAGGTTGTTAGATGCGGATCTTGGAGTGAAGGTGAACGAGGGTGGCAGCGTGCATGGCTCTCTCATCCGAGACGAACACCTGGCTCTCATCTTCGACCTCCATGGGCACTTGGCTAACCTGGACTATCGGGCCCTCTGCATGGGTCAAAGAATGGACATGTTGCTCGACGCTTTTTCCAATGCACAAAACAAACGGAAATGTCCACTCTGCTCGCAAGCTTATGCCATCCCAGCTGGAGCCACACGGCAGACGGGCGAGGGTGACAGGTCACCAGACACTTAGTTTTTATATTATCTTGGTTTTTAGTTTATGTTACTGTTTTATATGAACTTAGACCAGAGGCATCTGTCCTGGTTTCCTCCAGGCAGGACAGATGCCAATCCGTCTTTATGTTTTATAATGCTATTGCTACTCAATCCCTATACTTGCTGGTTTCCAAAAATCGGCAGCATTTTGGGTGATAACAGACCTACTCTTTTGTATAACCCTGTAAATTTTTTGTTTATCTAATATAGCAGGATCTACTCCTTTTTTTACTCAAAAAAAAAATATTTGTTTGTCCCAAAATATAAAATTGAAAGTATTCAATATCATTAGTGTACTATCTGTGTAAATTTCAGTTACTTTGCCGACTGATAATTAACACGGATTGGATGCGCACTTGCCTTCTCATCTATCAAATATTCAACAGATTTTGAATTGTTCAAATCCATGTGAGTTGAACAACTATAGTTTTTAATGCATTCTCCAGCTCTAGATTTTGTTTATGACCCAGCAGATTGACAATCTTTTAGATATTAACCCATTGTTGATATTTCGTGGCAAGAAACTAAATTTTTTGTTATTACCTTGTGAACCTCTCAAGTGATTTTTCTGAATCTAAGAAGTGCGTAGACGCAACTTGCGTTTTGTAAGAGATGACATTTCATTCTTCCTTTAACTCTAGTTATTAGTCTAATCAAGGGTTAGATAAATCGAGTTGATGCATCCAATTCAATTCAAATTGTAGATAGATCTCACTAAATTCTCCTCCTAATTAAAGATTTTGACGGGTAGCAAATTGCTTAAAGATGTAGCAAATTGACAAGTAGCAAATTGCTTAAAGATGTAGATAGATCTCACTAAATTCTCCTCATAATTAAAGATGTAGTGGATTGGCTAATTGATTCTAGAAATTTATGATCACATAAATCATCATATTACTGGAAACCATAAGAAGTTATCTAATTTAATAAGATTACATAAAATCTATGAAACGTACCTGGTAAATTCTTATTGGTTCTTCATTTTCTGAATGTGAACAAATAACAGTGAACTTTGGAATTTAAAAACAAGCAAAGATTTTATGTTTTTGTTAATATATTATTAATTTTCTGTTGGTGACATTTTTAATCACTTAAAAGTCCTTATTTATATACAAAAAAAAACAAATTCGATAAACCTGATATTCGGTGCAGTGAGACTGATTTGAAGCACATGAGAGAGCTAGGGAAATGTCCTTCGAATTTCATCCAAGACCCCGAAGAATGTGTGTGCCTCTACAGTTTTATTCAACATCAATGTTGGTTGAGTAACGAGTTTAGATCTGAAAGCATTTAAGCCTTTCCCATAATTTATAATGCCTAGTTTCCATAAAACATCGAATGAAATACATGACAAAAACTGGAAATGGGAGGAAAAACCGAAAATCTATGGGCAAAATCATTCCCTAAGAAAATCCATGAAAATCGGTGGGCTAAACTGGTGCCATATATCCTTGATTTGAGGATATGTACGCAAATTAAATCTAAGAACACCATGGTTTAGGGAATATGGGCGATTCACTCTTAAAAAAAATGGATTCTAAAAAATCCAAGGCGAATCTGAAATTTAGCCCTGAAATGCGGAGGGCGAACTCTCTTTTCACGGATTTTGTTTCTATTTTATAAGGGGATAATGATGTGCCATTTATATTGATTAATTTGATATTTGGGCTAAAAAAATTAATTTTTTTAAAAACTACGTCAATAAAAATTCACCCCTTCAAAATTTTAAACCCTAAAATTTAGCCTATTTGTGAAATTTCGCCCCTAAAATTATCTATGCGTGTCTTAAGTGTCAAATCAACGATTCGTGTAAAAGACGTTGACGGCTGGTCAAATCACCACATGACACTCATTTAGGTACTTCATGCCCATGCGATGTTTGACGAACGTCGTCGGATAATGAACTCAAATACTAATCATTTGAAATGGATTGGCCAAACGTGGTAAATCAACGTACTCGTCAGTAATCCTGACAGTAATTCATGATTGGAAATCAATAACTATCGATCTTCATGCATGGGTGGCGTTATTCTACTCACGGTGATCATCGTCTCATTTGTGAATGAGGAAATCTCGAGTTGTTCCATTCTCTGTGTGCTGAAGAATTAAGGAGGGTGAAATCATGGCCTCTAAGGATAGGGAGAATGTGAATAGAACTATGTCCAGCGCAACAGTTTTCTCGACTAATATCCCAATCTCGTCAATAAGAAAGAAAGAAAAGTGGGTTGCACAGATGTTAGCAACTAAATTCCATGTAGAACCCATGATTGAACCAAGAGAAGGGGTTCGATTAAACCCTATTATGAGGGACTTAATCATCAATGAGCACGTGGAAGAGCCCTACAGGCGAGTGGTGAAAAAGAAAAGAAGAAAATGACAGAAATATGAAATCAGAGCAGAGACGATGGAGAGTGTCGAAGACAACCAATGTGCCTGGTTGAGTACTTTGCAAGAGGAAATCGCCCAGCTAAAATGAGTTCTCAGGTAGATCACATGCGTCTCAGCAAATTTTGGACAGATGGCGACCAAAGAAAGGGCTCCAGTTATGACAAGCCTATTCATAATGGCCTCTTTGAAATAGGATAACGGTTATTGTAAATCATTTCTTTTTTGTAACTTATTTCTATTTTTAGAATCGTGGGCAAGTCTAAACGTTTGAGACTCCACAAGTAATTCCCCTATATATGTATTACATGGCAGATATGAAGGCATGGAGAAAAGAGAAGCCTGTCCTCTGTGCAGGAAAACTTTGTAAATCTCTAGGGATGAAATGAATACATATGCTGAAGCATTTTGAACTGTTCATGAAAAGATTCTAATTGGTTGTGATATGAGTTTTGTCTTCCTTCACTGTTTATATTTCCTATGTTCTTTAATTTCATATACATTTTTCTTCTGTTTAAATTGGAGAGTTAAAGGCCCAGAATTCATCATTTGATTCTCTTGGCTTAAGTGATTTAGACTGTCTATGTTTCTTCTTAGCTAATTCATAATTCATTTCCGTAATGCTCTGATGCAGTTATTTGTTCCCTTTTTCCTCTCAACACTCTGATTTATTTTGAGTTACAACTCAGATGCATTGCCTCAATTAGCCTTTATCCTCTGGAGAGTTCTATTAGCTGATCATTTTTTTCATTCAATTTTAGAGTCTTGACTCCATAGCCCAGGTTATCTTCATTTCTTCAGCAATTTCATTAAAAAATCCTCAAAACAAACCAATTCTAGCCATTGATTCCCATATATATATCAAGTGACACAAGAGATCCCTCTATGAGTTGAGCAGGCTAGTGCCTCAGCTCTAAAGTTGGTTGAAACAGTTACCTCTGTCATTTGTCTTTCAGCTGGACAAAATTTACAGAGAGCTAACAGGATCCACCAAATATGAATCTGTATTAGAATCATGTAGCTTCCTCAGGTTGGTAACCATCAGAGTAGACATGGATTTGCAATCCATCATACCAAACCTCTTTAGTACATTCATTGTGTATTTTCCTTGTGCAAGAAATATCTCACCCTGTCTTTGCCACACTTCCAATCCTAGGAAGTAATGCATCAAGCCTAAGTCTTTCATCTCGAATTCTGAGATTATCTCCCTCTTACACCAGGCTATTATCCCTTCATCTCCTGTTATAAAGAGATCATGATGATACAAGATTAGTATAGAAGGTTGGTTACCTCTTACCTTGAAGTACATATTTGCATCATCGTCACTATTCTGAAAGCCCAGGCTTTTAAGAAATCCATCAATCTTTTCATACCAAACTTTGGGAGCCTGATTAAGACCATAAAAGGCCTTCCTTAGCTTTCATACATGAGTGCCTTTGTAATTCAATATAAAACCATCTGCTTTTTCCACAAAGACCTCTTGTTCAATATTTCCATTCAAGAATGTTGTTTTTACATCCATCTGATGTAGCTTCCAACCAAGTACGGAAGCTAAATAAATAATAGCTCGAATGGAGGTATACCTGGCTATAGGAGCAAAAGTCTCTTCGTAGTCGATTCCTTCTTTTTGAGTGTAGCCTCTGGCTACAAATCTTTCTTTGAAATTTTCCACACTTCCATCAGCTGCATGTTTTATCTTATAGATCCATTTGGAAGAAACCATTGATTTGTCTTTTGGCCTTGGCACAATGTCCCAAGCATTGTTCTTTATAATAAACATGTATTCCTCAAGCATGGCATCCTTCCATACTTGTAATTTATCTGCTTCTTCAAATGAATAAGGTTCATCATCACTAATGTTTCTCATCAGTGCAACATAGCCTCCAAACCTATGAGGTATATTCCTTTCCCTAAAAGTTCCTTTGGGAACAGCTATCCTTTCTGCTTCTTGCACTATTTATTTAAGCCACCCTGGCTTCCTTTTGGTTGGAGGTTCTTCAAGAGTTCTTTCTAACACTTCAGCAGGTTCTAGGGGCTCATTACTTCACCCTTCATGAAGTTCCTCCCTATGATCATCTAACTCTTCATTTTCAGAAGAAGGTGAAGCTAGTTGAACTGCTTCTGAATCCTGTTGAAGCTCTCTGGTTTTCTTAAATGTGGCTTCCTCATGGAAATTCACATCTCTTCTTACCTATATTTGCCTCTAACCTGGTACATAAATCCTGTAATCCTTAGAGTTCTCACAGTACCCCACAAAAACCCCTTTCTTGCCTGAGGGTTCCATCTTTGTCCTCTTTTCCTTAGGGACATGAATATACACAGGACATCCAAATATCCTTAGATGCCCTACTTCAGGTTTGATCCCTAAGAAGACCTCTTCAGGAGTCTTGTCCTTCAAAATAGCCTGTGGACACCTTTTCTGAATATACACGACAATGGAGGTAGCTTCTTCCCATAAATAATTTGACAGATCCTGGTCAAACATCATTGCTTTCGCTGCCTCGCAAATACTCATTTTTTTCCTCTCATCAACACAATTTTTATGAGGGTTATATGGTACGGTCAAATGTCTCTTGATTCCTGCTGACTTGCAGAAATCCTCAAACTGAAGAGATTCAAACTCTCCTCAATTTGTTTTTCTAAGGATTCTGATGTGTTTCCATGTCTACTTTTCAATAAAGGCTTCATACTCTTTGAATTTATCAAATGTGTCACTTTTATCTTTAAGAAAATATATCCAACATTTTCCTAAGTAATCATCAATAAAAATGACATAATACAAACAACCACTGAGTGAGGGAGATGACTGTTGGTCACTATAATTGCTTAATTGATTCAAACAACCAAGTGATACATAAATTATCAACCCAGGGAAGTCTTGTTATTTCAAAGATAACCATGCACTATATGTGCTCAATTCCAAAAGCAACTTACAGTTGTAGTAAAAGAAGCTATACTAATCACACTTGCCTGATTATACTGAAGTTCTGAATTAAATCACAGGAAAGCAACTTCCCTATTGCAGATGTTAAAGATTAATCTAAGAATCCTGGATTACATTAAAAATAATACTTGCAACAGGAAAGAACAACTATTCTGACAGGACCCTTATCCTCAAACATAGACTTCAGTGCTTGTTCTGATTAACACTCTTTCATGGAAACAGTAATGCAGAGAAAAGTAACTCTATCTAACAGAGAACAAGGCCATCCAATTCCTTCCTTTCTAAGCAGGAACTTTTAGCCCTATTTCTGATTAGCACACTTGTGAAAGATAACTGAAATTTACAAAGAACAGGATGTTTTGATTCCTTGCTTTCTGAGAAGGAACCCTTAACCCAGTTTCTGGCTAGCACACTTGCAGAAATAATAGAAGTCTACAGAGAATGGGATGTTTTGATTCCTTCCTTTCTGAGCAGGAACCTTTAACCTAGTTTCTGGCTAGCACACTTGTAGAAGTAATGGAAATCTACAGAGAACAGGGTGTTCCGATTCCTTCCTTTCTGAGCAGGAACCTTTAACCCAGTTCTGGCTAGCACACTTGTAGAAGTAATGGAAATCTACAGAGAACAGGATGTTCTGATTCCTTCCTTTCTGAGCAGGAAACCTTAACCCAATTTCTAGCTAGCACACTTGCAGAAGTAATGGAAATCTATAGAGAACGGGATGTTTCGATTCCTTCCTTTCTGAGCAGGAACCCTTAACCTAGTTTCTGGCTAGCACACTTGCAGAAGTAATGGAAATCTACAGAGAACTGGATGTTCCGATTCCTTCCTTTCTGAGCAGGAACCCTTAACCCAATCTCTAGCTAGCTTCATAAAATCATCACACAAGATTGCTAATAAAAGAATTACGAATTTCATTCAATAAACTAAGACAGAGTTTAGTAGTGTTTCAGCAAAGCGGAATTCATTAAAAGTAGTGTTTCAGCAAACAAAAGTTAATTAAACAGAAATTGAAATAACACACTTCTAAAACTAACGGGTGAATATTGTGATGAAGGTGGGCCCTCCCTTCTCACAAGACTCCCCTGAGACGAAAAAGCTTAGAGATGGATGCTCAAAACAGTTTTCTATTCATCTGTCAAAATATCATATTACAGTCTGAGAAATGAAGTGTGTCCCTCTCTCTGAAGCTTTTCAATACATAAAAAATTGGATTCCTCAAATGATGATTTCCTCTCTATTAAAGAGGGAACCCCTTAGATACAATCGATCAAAAATTGCAATGTGTATCTGAGTCCTATCTTTCTAAACCAGAATAGGATGTCCTAGTCTCGCGCAACCGAATGCTATTACAGGAGCTGAATGAGGTATTGCTGTTACGGCTGGTGTAACAGCTTCTTCTCATTGCTGTTGATGTTGTTTCAGCCTCACAATTCGCGGGTTTTTTCAGCCATGTGAATTTCACTTTTGATTGTGTCGGCATTCTCATGTGGGAGCGACGGTTGGTGCTTTGTTGACCGCTAACTGTGACGGCTTCCTTTGTGTTTCAGCATCGTCAGTCCTGGTGGTTTCCTCTGTGTTTCAGCATCTGCAGCTCTGGACTGTGTAACCTCTCCGTGTTTCAGAATCTGCGACTCTGGACTATGTAACAACTCTGTGTTTCGACATCTACGACCTCGAACTATACAGCAGCTCTGTGTTTCAGCATCTGCGACCTCGGACCATACAACAACTCCGTGTTTCAGCATCAGTTTTGTGTTTTAGCAACAGCGACCTTGGACTGTGTGACAGTTCTGTGTTTCATCAATAGGCCTTAGATGTTAATATGCAGTTTTGAACACTTATGCATTTCTAATCAAAGGTCAAGTATGAGAATGATGTAAAATATTATGCAAAACAGATTAAACGTATAGTAATGAGAAGGGACGTTGTATTATCTTTGGAATGATCGGGTAAAGTGATAATATGAGTTTAAATATGGGTGATCAAGAGTATAATAGTGGCAAAAAGTATAGGCAAAAAGGTACATTGTGTGGTCCTAACATCCCCCCCAACTCAAGGTGTTGCATGTCCTCAGGCAACTCACTCTGAATCAGAGTCTTGATACCGACTCTGATCATGTAAGTTACTCAAGCTGTAACTCTGGGAGGTACTGTCCGTTGGCGTTCTGAGCCCTTGGACCTACTGTAATCTTTGCCATGCTATTGTTTCTGCCTTCTTAGGTAGCTTATAACTGACTTGATACCTTTCTATGGGCAACCAGAGAATGGGAAAATAAAATCGGTACCCTATCCAGTTTTCAGCACAATGCCTAACACACTGGATGTAATTGGGTATCCTGGAAATTGCTACTTCCAAATTGGCAGGACCAAAAGGATTGTGTTGTTGTCTCTTCTCCGTGGATTGCTGCCAAAACAGGTTATTGGCCTGGAGGGCAGGAATCTCTATGGATCTGATGATGTTTTCACAATCCTGGAGCACTTTTGATTGTAGTTGCTGAACATGTTCAGTCACCCCTGGTTGCTTTAAGAACTCATAATATTGTGAGATAAAGGTAGCTTCCCTCTATGGTTCTGGTCTAATCCAGAGGAGGCGATTATCTTCATTGTGCTTGGCAACCAAAAAGTCATCTTGCCAAATGATTTGATTGAGGAGAAAGGAGGTGAATGCTCGAATTTGAATGTCCCCAACAAGGGGGTTTATGTTTAGCAACCTATTTTCTGGAATAGCCTCATTATGAAAGTATGCCTCATAGAGGAGGTGCTGATCCCTGGTAGAGGCAGCTACAAAAGTTCTGATAAAATCTGTTGATTGTATTATTGCATGGGGTTTACCTTCTAGAATGGATTTGATCTGAAAGAATGTGAGTCTCTCCATCAGGACTAAGGAGTAGTTGCAAGATGGCTTCCTTGTGGCCAGTAGATTTTGCACCAAATCAAAGACCAGGACCAATCTGCCTTTCAATTCTTTGTTCTTCTTCTTAAGCTCACGAGCTTCCTCACGTATCTGCTCGAGAGCTTCCCAATTTGAGAAAGTATGATTGATCCAGATTTGTTTGTGCACTTGCAAATTTTTGGCTTGAGTTTCAGCATATTCTTTCTTCCATTTTTGTATTTCTGCGTATTCATCCCATAACTAAGTCTGAGTTTCAGCATTGGAAGTAGTGGGATGAGGTAAGGTTTGAGTAGATTGTTCCCTGGAAGTGGAGAGATTGATCTAGTTGGCGGATGTAAATTTTTCCATAAGAACTGTCTGTATAGCCTTGTTGACAAAGGTAGGGGCTTCTTTTGTTGCAATGGAGGGCTCAGTCTTCAGCTTGGGAGGGCCTGCTGGTTCTTGTGTTGAAGCAGGTTCAGTCTTGAGCTTAGGAGGGCCTGCTGGTTCTTATGTTGCAACAGGTTCAGTCTTGAGCTTAGGAGGGCCTGCTAGTTCTTGTGTTGCAGCAGGTTCTTCCTTGGCTACAAAAGGTGAAGGAATAGGGGCTGCGCCTGGCACTAGGACCTGAATTACCTTATAGCCTGTCTGGTAGTAAATATCTCCACATTGGCAACACATATATTCTTTTCACAAGCTCTTTGTAGTCTCCTTTGACAAGGTTGATGTTTGTTCTAAGGCGTACCGATTTAATTCTTTTTCATATGCTTCCTTTGCCCTGGCTAGTTCTTGCTGATATGCTTCCAATTGAGATTTTAAAAACTTGTTTTCTTCCAAGACATCGGCCATTGTAGGTTCGGATTGAGAGATGACTGGTTCTTGTGTGGAAATCATACCCTCATGAGCTGGTTCTTGTGGAGCAGCTACAGGAATGGCAGCTGATGCTTGTGTTTCAGCCTCTTGGTGCAAGGAGAGTAGTGTTTCAGCACCTTCAACCTTTGATTCCTGCATCTCAATGTCAATGTCAGCGGCTGGTTCTTGTGTTTCAGCCGGAGCACCTGAGGTCTCTAATTCCTGTATATCAATTTATGTGTCATTGGTTGGTTCTTGTGTTTCAGCTACTTCATTTGAAACAAATGATGTCTGGGCATATGGTTCCTGTAACTCCATGTCAATATTAGCGGCTGGTTCTTGTGTTTCAGCCGTAGTTGTTTCTTGTGTTTCAGCTATGGCTGGTTCTTGTGTTTCAGCCACTGAGTGGGTAGCTGGTTCTTGTGTTTCAGCTACTTTATATGAGACAGATGGTGTTACAATATCTTGGGCAGTTGGTTCTTGTGTTTCAACGCCCGTGGCTAGAATAGGCAAAGATCCTGGGATGGGGGAGGTTGGAGGTGTACGGGGTATCAGTCAAATCGGTGGGGGATCTAGGGTAGTGGTACCAAAGGGTGGCCTTATTGAGGCTCTTGTTCTCTTTTTCCGTAAGAAGGGTGGAAAGAGGGGAGTTTGTTTTCATTTTCGTGAAGGCCTTTCTTCAACGATGGGGTGGGAGGAATTATCTGGTTCAGAGTCATCACCAAGAATATGAAGGGTGGGAGTGGATGAATCTGGTGCGGTATGCGGTGGATTTGGTATGATAGGGGGGCTGATTGGTTCTGTGGGCAGGCTATTGGGTACTTCGGGGGAGTCTGGGGGGTTTTGCGGTTGCTGCTCCTGGGGATTTTCACGAATTTCGGCAGCTGGTTGGGGGTTTATGGGTGGGTTGTTTAGTGAACGGTTCTGTTGAGAAAAACCCCTATGGATGAGCAATTGAACAAGGCGGTGGTGGGTAAGTGACAGGGTTGGATCTTTGGCCTTTCTACAGTAATGTGCCATATTTTTCAAACACCCCAGCAAATAATAGGGAATATTGACCCGTTTGTTATGCCTTAAATGAGAAAGTAGGAGAAATTTGTGCTGGTAGACTACCTGATATTGACCTTCGCAGGTCAGGTAGTGCTTGATGAATCTGGCGACTTCAGGAAACGGGGGTGGCAATGAGCTGAGATGAACACCCCTGCCTTTCAATACAATTCGTTCTTCGGGCAGGAAGAAGTTCTGTTGAACATTCCCAATGATGTGTTTTCGGTTGAACATGCGAGTGTTGTCGATAGGGAGGCCCGAGACCTCTACTATGTCTTCTTATGTTAATGATATTCAAACTCCTTCGACGACAGAATGGTCCTCCTGAAGATTTCGGGCGAACTGTAGCACTTGTTGTTCATTATATCCCTGAAGTCTGTGGAAATAATTGAGCCACCCTGCCTGCTGGAAGAGTTGATACGCTATTGGATAGTGTTCGAGCAGCGCTGTGGTGGCAGGATTATTTCGTATGACAGATCCTCCCATGGCTACTAGCTCAGTAAGATATAGCGTCGAGAGTTTGTGTATTAGCTCTGCACAGAGTGAGTTTTCCGAGGGACTATATGCAGGAATAGTGGTTAAATGCGCGAAAAGGTGGTGAAATGGGGATGGCGGCGGTGAAATCGGGTGAAATGATGGTATCGCGGATTTGATGTGTACTTCCCCTCCCGTTAAGTGTGACTCGTAATGATTTCACTTGAATGGTCATAATGACTTAGAATATTTCTCATTAACTATAGTCTAACTGAATTACATAAAATTTACATACCTCGCCTTACCATTTGATTCGTTCTGCAAACAAAATATCATGCATGTTCGTGGTAGTCCGGTCGTGACAGAGACTTTTGATCTAATAGATAAATTGTGTTGAGGGTTTGCTGACTAGAAGGACGAACTATAATCTGAGGGCGTAGAAGCTTGCTGACAGATGATGGTGAAAGACTGGTGTTTCAACAACAGAAAAGAACGAACAATTTACTGGATGAAGAACTGCTGAGCAATGGTGTTTCGGCATCAGAAGAAGGTGAAAAGTGTTGAACGGTGGTGTTTCAGCATCGGAATAAAGTCAAAAGTGTTGAACAGTGGTGTTTCAGCATCAGGAAAAATGATGAAGGGTTGCTGACAACGGTGTTTCAGCAACGGAAAAGAAAAGGCAAAACAATAGCTGGACAGTGTTGTTTCGGTGATGAAGGATGGTGAGGAGATGGCGGATTGTAGTGTTTTGGGAGTGGGAAGAATGAAACGTGCTGAACAGTGGTGTTTCAGCATTGGGAAAAATGATGAAGGGTTGCTGACAATGGTGTTTCAGCGACGGAAAAGAAAAGGCGAAACAATAGCTGGACGGTGTTGTTTCGTGGATGAAGGATGGTGAGGAGATGGTGGACTATAGTGTTTTGGGAGTGGGAAGAATGAAACGTGTTGAACAGTGGTGTTTCAGCATTGGGTAAAATCAATAGTGTTGAACAGTGGTGTTTCAGCATCGGGGAAAATCAACAGCGCTGAACAGTGGTGTTTCAGCATCGTGAAAGCTTGTCTCTTTGAAGTAGGATCGTCCTCTCCTAGTGGTTGTGCTTCAATCGGGGATCTGCAAAAATCAACTGTAGCATGGTATTTCTTGACAGGGATTATTAGTAAATAAAATCTAATCTAATCTAATACTATAAAAAATTAATTTAAAAGAATTAATTGTTATTAGGGGTAGAAACCCCCTCAACGAAGAGAAAATGAGCATCTGCCATGCATGTGGCCTTAAAATCTTCTTTAGAAATAGGTCGTTGGTACAGACAGAGCCGATGACCATTTACAAGTAACGAAGTTCTGGAGTCATCGATTGTGAGGAGCCTTACTGTTCCATTGGGGAAAACTGTGTCTACTTCGTAAGGTCCAAGCCATCTTGTACACAGTTTCCCTTGAAATTCCTTGAACCGGGAATCATACAGTAGGGCCCAATTACCTTTTTGGAACTGCTTGTTCTTGATATTTTTGTCATGCCATTTTGATCTTTGTTGTTGAATTATGGTTGTTTGTTGAATGGCATCTTATCTTTTCTCCTCTAGTTCATTAAGCTACTGCAACCTGGCTGTCTGTGCATCAGTTAGATCAAGGTTGACAGCTAAAGCAGTCCTTAAGGTTTTTATCTCAAATTCCACAGGAAAAACAACACTCTTTCCATAGACTAATTCATAGGGAGAGAATCCTGTAGTATTTCTCCAGGTAGTTCTGTAGGCCCATAGTGCTTCAAGGAGCCTGTAGGACCAATCCTTTCTACTTTCCTTCACTGTTTTTGTGAGAATGGCTTCTATTACTTTGTTTGTGCTTTCCACCTATCCATTGGCTTGGGGGTGGTATGATGTAGTCATTCTCTGCTGAATATGATATTTCTAAAGGGTGGCTTTGAACCCATGAGAAGAGAAAGGAGGTCCTCCATCTGTAACTAATTCTCTTGGCATTCCAAATCCGGTGAAGATGTCTTTAAATAAGAAATCTATAACTGCTTCTTCAGTCGCTCTGTGGAGTGCCTTGGCTTCCACCCATTTAGTCATGTAGTTTGTGCAGACCAGTATATAAAAATTTTGATTGGATGGAGGGTTGATGGGTCCTATGAATTCTAAGGCCCATCTTTCGAATGATTCAAGTACTACCTGAGGGTTTAATGGCATTTCATCTCTATGATTAGGTTGGCCTACTCTTTGGCAGCTATCACAGGCCTTGACATATTTCTTTGCATTTTTGAAGAGTGAGGGCCAATAGTATCCCATCCTGAGAATTTTATGGGTTGTTCTTTTATCAGCAAATGCCCTCCACAAGGGCCATCATGACAAGCTTTCAATAGATCATACACCTCATCTTCTCTAATACACCTTCGAATCTCTTGATTAGCTCTTGTATGGAAAAGGTACCCACTTATCCAACTATACCGAGCACTTTGATGAATAATACTTTTCTTCTCTCTGTAGGATAGGTGTGATGGTAACTTCCTTGCAACCAAGTAGTTAGCAATATCTGCATACCAAGGTGAGTGAGCAGAAACTGCAAATAGATATTCATCAGGAAAGGAATCATCCACTAGGGAATCATCATTAAGTGTCAATCAAGAAAGGAAATCAGCAACTACATTCTCTTTTCCTGGTCTATCTACAATTGTAATATCAAATTCTTGCAATAACAGTAGCCATCTGGTGACTCTAGCATTTGTGATAGGTTTATTCATTAAGTACTTGATAGCTGAGTGAGTAGTATGGACAAAAGTAGAATAGCTAGTAATGTAATGTCTAAATTTATTAATTGCATAAATAACTGCTAAAAATTCCTTCTCGGTGACTGTATAATTGAGTTCAGTAGGGGTCATATTCTTGTTGATGAAATATATAGCATAAGGGAGATAATCTTCTTCCTGTCCCAAGATAGCTCCTATAGCAGTATCTGAAGCATCAGAGGATATGTGAAAGGGAAGTGTCCAGTCAGGTCCTCTAAGGATAGGGGCTGTAGATAACTGATTCTTAAGTGTATTAAATGCTTCTTGACAAAAATTAGTCCATTTGAATTCAACATTTTTCATCAGTAAAACAAACAGGGGAGAAGCTATTTTGGAAAAGTTCTTAATAAATCTCCTGTAGTACCCAGTATGCCCTAGAAATCTTCTTACCTCTGTTTGAGTTTTGGGAGTAGGAAGGTCCTTAATGACTTGTATTTTGGATGGGTCTACCTGAATCCCTTGAGATGAGATAAAATGTCCAAGCACTATTCCTTCACTCATCATCATATGGAATTTTTTTGTACTTAAGGAGAGTTGAGCTTGTATGCATCGTTTAAGTACTTTCTCAAGGTTTTCCAGTGCTTCCTAAAAAGAAACACCATAAGGATTAAAGTCATCCATAAAAATTTCCATAGAGTCATTAAGCATATCAGAAAAGATTCCTAAAACGGCCCTTTGGAAGGTTGTTGGTGCATTACATAGTCTAAATGGGAGGACTCTATAAGCAAAGGTTCCCCAAGGGCTGGTAAAGGTGGTTTTATCTTGATCTTGAGGTGCAATTTTGATCTGGTTATACCCACTGAAACCATCTAAAAATGAGAAAAAATTCTTCCCTGCCAAATTATCTAACACTTGATCAATGAATGGTAATGGAAAGTGATCTTTCTGAGTGGCTTTATTTAAATCTTTGTAATCCACACATACTCTCCATTTCCCGTTATTTTTAGGAACTATTACCAACGGGGACACCCATTCACTGTCTAATATAGGATAGATAAACCCTGCATTGAGTAATTTTTGAAGTTCTTCCTTGAGGATTTCTCTTAAATTTGGGTTCATTCATCGTTGAGGTTGACAGATTGGCCAACAATCTTCCTTAATGTATATTCTATGAATACATAACTCAGGAGAGATTCCTTTCATATCTGTGTAATCCCATGCGAATGCTTCTTTATTTTCCCGAATTAACTTCATTAACTGTTGTGTTTCAGCATCTGTCAAATGAGGGTTTATATTCAATGTTTTGCCAAGTTCAATTTCGACTGGTATGATTTTGGAGGAGATGGTTTTAGGTGTTTGAGGTGGGCTTTCTGAATTGAGGTTTTCTTGATTATCAGACTCCAACAGTGCAGTTAGTTGATTGTGAATTGCTAGAGTTACAAAGGAGGGTTCGCAAATAAAATTATTGATTATTTCATCCTCAGTAGAGTCTTTCAGGCTTAAAGCTTGTCTGATAGTCAAAAGTGGCTGAGTAGGTTGATCCTCAAAATCTACCCATACGAAATTATCATTATTAGCCAAGGGTGTAGCATGAGGATAGAGGGTAAGCTGCTTAGTTTCATAACCATTTGAAATTGTCATTGATCCTGATCTACAGCTAATAAAAGCATATGATGTGGCCAGCCAGGGTCTACCCAGGATTAGAGGGTGGCCCCCCAACTTTGTTTTGGGCTGCAACACTGTAAAGTCAATAGGGTAATTCCAGGATTCCACAGAGATGTTGAGGTCTTCAATGACTTCTTCTGGTTTAATTGTGGATTGGTCAGCCAATTCTAGGATAGTTGGGGTATCTCTGACTTGATCTTGTAATTGTAGCAGTTGTAAGGTTTCCAAAGTCATGATATTGATGGTTGCACCTAGGTCTACCAGGACTCGAGGGATTATCGTTTTTCCAACTTGTACTATAACAGTAGGATGGCCAGGATCACCATATTTGACTGGGGGAGTCTTGCCTGACATTAATGTAGATAGATCTCCCATAATATGGACTGTAAGGGGATCCTTAGTTTTTCTACCAGGCTTTTTGACACAGTATCTCGCATTGTCCTAGCATAGATAGGTACGTCGCAGAGTGCTTGCAGTAGAGGAATTTTGACATATAAATTTTTCAATTCCCCTAGAAGATTAAAGGCCGGTGGTTCAGGCGTTTTAGTTAAGGCTAAACGCTCTGGAAATGGTGGTGTTGTTGTTTCAGTCGCATTGTTAGAGGATGGTTGTACCTTTTTAGGTACATCATGCTCTTTTGTTTCCTCTTTGTCAGAAGAGGTAACATCAGCTATGGTAGGTTCTACTACTCTTCCAGATCGAAGATGTATATCGTTGCATTGTGTAGGGAGGAGAGAAAGTGTGGGCTGGTTATAAATATCAATGCACTGCACAGCTTTATTATTTGGGTTGGGGTTAGGTTGAACAGGTAGCTGGGGTCTCATCGTTTGGTTGTTTGGAGGAGTGCCTGCTGGTGGGAGTTGAGGTAATTGATTTTGAAAGGCAGGTTGTTTTCCTCTCCAATTTTGATTCCACTGATTCTGATATGGCTGTTGTTGTTGTGGAGGCCAAGGGGTCCACGTTGAGGGATCAAAAAAGGGTGGGTTATTTTGCTGCATGGGTGGGTAAGTTTGCTGCATGGGTGGGTAAGTTTGTTGCATGGGTGAGTACGTTTGTTGCATGGATGGGTAGTTCATTTGATTAGTGTACTGCATTTGATTTTAGGGGTAACTCATTTGATTGAAAGAAGAGTAATTGTTCCAACGATTAGAAGATGCAAATGGCATGTTAGAGTTCATACCTTGTCCTCGTGGTTGCCATTGCCTCCTCTGTGTCATCAGATAGACAGCTTCAGCTTCTTCATCCATTGGTTGTAATGCTGCCTTGATCCCTGGTAAGGATGGACAATTTTGGGTATCATGATCTTTGTCATAGATAGTGCAGATTGGATTTTTTTCGAGTGGACATTCTCTTCTTGGGTGCTTATCTCTGCATTGGGAACAAAAGATAGACAAGGCTGCTTCTGCTTCTGCTTGCTTTTTCTTAATCTGCAGGGTATCCATTTGTGAGGCAAAAGAGCTTAGCATTTCAGTTTTAAAATATTCAAGTAAATTACCTATCTCGGCTCTTGTTGCTCCCCCGCTGGCTGATTTTTGGACTCTAGAGAATGTGGTGTCCCTGCTGTTTAGTCTGTTTCTTGAAGCTCCCCTTGAACATCTTTTGCATAAATTGACAATTTCATCATATGATTCCTTGGATATGTCCCCTTTTCCAAGCATGTTCAGCATATCTAGAGAGTCATCCCTTACCCCTTTTAATAAAATAGTTTTGAGAATATCCTTACTTACATTGGGATGAATGGATCTTTGTAGATTGTATTGTAGCCTTTCTACAAAGTCCTCCATATTCTTGTCTTCTTTCTGCATCATCTTGAATAGCTCCTCCCTCTTTTCTCTCGTTCGGCAGTAGTCCTGGTATTTGTTCAGGAATTTCTGTTTCATTTGGTCCCATGTTGTGATTGCATGGACTCCAAGACTCATAAACCATATTAGTGCATTCCCTTTTAGGGTTGCTGGAAATAGCTTCATTTTTTGAGCATTAGAAATGTAATCATAACTCCTACATAATATATCAAACTCAAACAGAAATTCATCAGGATCCTCCGAAGATAAACCATGAAAATTAGGCAATGCTGAGAGTGGAATGTTTTTCATGGGGGCTGCTACTCTAGGGAGGTCGCCAATAGGAAATCCTAATGTAGAGAAAGAATTTTCATCTTTTACCTCTCCTTCTGCCTGTTCTTCGTGATGAAATTCTCCATTGTACTCATCCATGTTTTCCTCTGTCTGCTCCCCTACTACACTTTCTCTGTCCTCAATGTCTCCTACTGGCTTCTGGACTGTCTCAGGACTCCAAACTTCTTTCCCTGTTCCAAAAATTGCTCGAAATGAAGGCTGGGAGTTCTGTTGAAACTTTGGTCGTTGAGCAGCAGATTCAGACTTTGATAAAATCTCGTCAATGTAGGTCTTTCTTCCTCCTTTTCCTTTTCCCTTGCCACCTATAGGGTTAGTGTCTTTGGGGTCTTTCATGCATTATTTTTATCTAAAGAAAAGAAATCATAAGTGCTTTTGAAATATATAGCTATCTTCCCCGGCAACGACGCCAAAATGTTGGTCACTATAGTTGCTTAATTGATTCAAACAACCAAGTGATACATAAATTATCAACCCAGGGAAGTCTTGTTATTTCAAAGATAACCACGCACTATATGTGCTCAATTCCAAAAGCAACTTACAGTTGTAGTAAAAGAAGCTATACTAATCACACTTGCCTGATTATACTGAAGTTCTGAATTAAATCACAGGAAAGCAACTTCCCTATTGCAGATGTTAAAGATTAATCTAAGAATCCTGGATTACATTAAAAATAATACTTGCAACAGGAAAGAACAACTATTCTGCAACCAGAGAACAGGACCCTTATCCTCAAATAGAGACTTCAGTGCTTGTTCTGATTAACACTCTTTCATGGAAACAGTAATGCAGAGAAAAGTAACTCTATCTAACAGAGAACAAGGCCATCTAATTCCTTCCTTTCTAAGAAGGAACTTTTAGCCCTATTTCTGATTAGCACACTTGTGAAAGATAACTGAAATTTACAGAGAACGGGATGTTTTCATTCCTTCCTTTCTGAGCAGGAACCCTTAACCCATTTTCTGGCTAGTACACTTGCAGAAATAATGGAAGTCTACAGAGAACGGGATGTTCTAATTCCTTCCTTTCTGAGCAGGAACCTTTAACCTAGTTTCTGTCTAGCACACTTGCAAAAGTAATGGAAATCTACAGAGAACAGGGTGTTTTGATTCCTTCCTTTCTGAGCAGGAACCTTTAACCCAGTTCTGGCTAGCACACTTGTAGAAGTAATGGAAATCTACAGAGAACAGGATGTTCCGATTCCTTCCTTTCTGAGCAGGAACCCTTAACCCAGTTTCTGGCTAGCACACTTGCAGAAGTAATGGAAATCTATAGAGAACAGGATGTTCTGATTCCTTCCTTTCTGAGCAGGAACCCTTAACCCAATTTCTGGCTAGCACACTTGCAAAAGTAATGGAAATCTACAGAGAACAGGATGTTCTGATTCCTTCCTTTCTGAGCAGGAACCCTTAACCTAATCTCCGGCTAGCTTCATAAAATCATCACATAAGATTGCTAATAAAAGAATTACGAATTTCATTCAATAAACTAAGACAGAGTTTAGTAGTGTTTCAACAAAGTGGAATTCATTAAAAGTAGTGTTTCAGCAAACAAAAGTTAATTAAACAGAAATTGAAATAACACACTTCTAAAACTAACGGGTGAATCTTGTGATGAAGGTGGGCCCTCCCTTCTCACAAGACTCCCCTGAGATGAAAAATCTTAGAGACGGATGCTCAGAATAGTTTTCTATTCATCTGTCAAAATATCATATTACAGTCTGAGAAATGAAGTGCATCCCTCTCTCTGAAGCTTTTCAATACATAAAAACTTGGATTCCTCGAATGATGATTTCCTCTCTATTAAAGAGGGAACCCCTTTGATACAATTGATAAAAAATTGCAATGTGTATCTGAGTCCTATCTTTCTAAACCAGAATAGGATGTCCTAGTCTCGCGCAACCGAATGCTATTACAGGAGCTGAATGAGGTATTGTTGTTATGGCTGGTGTAACAGGTTCTTCTCATTGCTGTTGATGTATTTTTAGCCTCGCAATTCATGGGCTGTTTCATCCACGTGAATTGTGCTTTTGACTGTGTCGTCATTCTCATGTGGGAGCGACGGTTGGTGCTTTGTTGACCACTGACTATGACGGCTTCCTTTGTGTTTCAGCATCGTCGGTCCTGGCGGTTTCCTCTGTGTTTCAGCATCTGCAGCTCTGGACTGTGTAACCTCTCTGTGTTTTAGAATTTGCGACTTTGGATTGTGTAACAGCTCTGTGTTTCGACATCTGAGACCTCGGACTGTACAGCAGCTCTGTGTTTCAGCATCTGTGACCTCGGACTGTACAGCAGCTCTGTGTTTTAGCATCAGTTCTGTGTTTCAGCAACAGCGACCTTGGACTATGTGACAGTTCTGTGTTTCAGCAACAGACCTTAGATGCTAATCTGCAGTTTTGAACACTTATGCATTTCTAATCAAAGGTCAAGTACGAGAATGATGTAAAATATTATGCAAAACAGATTAAACGTATAGTAATGAGAAGGGACGTTGTATTACCTTTGGAATGATCGGTTAAAGTGATAATATGAGTTTAAATATGGGTGATCAAGAGTATAATAGTGGCAAAAAGTATAGGCAAAAA